>VBVR01004575.1:0-14073 GCA_011638315.1 Tetramorium parvispinum | reverse complement strand
GAATATAGTATTCTACGCACATTACATATTTACTTTTCTGATATTTATGATGTATCTTATATTAATATTAAAAAATTAAAATAAATTTTCGTATTCATCATAACTTTTTCAATTTTTAATTAATCAAATAAATACAACAATAAAATAAAATATATAATTTCTGCAACAATAATTATTTATGGTTCAAAATAATATCACTCAGCAAAACGAGCAATTGGGTATGTCAGAAAAAGAAGCAACAATGAATGAAATTTGATAATTTAAAGTTTCGACATTTTCCTTTTTTTTAATAGTTATATATTTTAATATTGCTCTTTTTGTTAGTTATACTTTTTATACTTTTGCTAAAATCACGTCATAAGAAAAGCGACATTTTTCAAAGATGTCAATATATTTAACAAGTGGTATGGTCTACATTTAATGCTGCTAAATCTATTCTATTAGCTAGAGGTTAGAGGGTCGTAACGGTATCGCGAGCTGGTTTCTTTGTTTTTTTTTTACGCATAACAGGTTGCAGAGCGACAGCGTGTATATAGCTCAATTTCCGCTCCCTCTGATGCTCCTCGATACTGATCTTGTTTAGAAGATAGGGACCGCTAGTCATTATTCCGATTGCTCCAAGTGGCGCTAGAAATACTATGGCAACTACAGATATCCTCACTACGTCGAGAGCTAATTCTATTCTCGTAGGGTCACCTTCTTCTCTAGCATGTTCAAACGCCATCGGCGCTAACGCCGCCTAATTTTTAAAACATTGAATATATTTTCATTCATTGAATTACTAACTTCACTAATTTTTGACAGACAGTTTATAGAAATATATTGGGAATCAAAGAAACGCTTCTTTTACTTGTAAAGTTCCTTTCGGTATCCAAGCTATAGCGATGAAAAGTCGTTCTTTCCACGTAAAAGGCATTCGGGTCGTTATTAAAAAAGCGGTAGTACTACGCACCTAAACTTAGAGAATTGTATAAAATTTTTCTAAGATTATTACAAATATTTTATTTGATGTTTATTTGATTACGATAAAATGGCAGAAAAGTATTGCGAGAAAATTAATTTTTAAGTTTTACTTTAAAGTATAATCAAATAAAGCTATTTCAATTGATGTTTTATTCATTAAAATATTGCTCACGTCGCAGTACGCAAGTAAAGTTTGCAGAAAAGAAGATTAAATTCAAAATGTTGTAGAAGATTAACATTCTTCCTTTCGATTGTAATCATAAATATTAGAAGTGTATTAAAATATACTTTTAATATTAAAAAATAAATATTATAAAAAAATATTTAAAGTATAATTAAATAAAGCTAATTCAATTTTCTACTCGTGTCTTTGGAAAACAAACTTGGTTGGACGCAGTGCTCATTGCATACTAAACCCGTTATATACTGATAAAATCTAAAAGTTAAGTGAAATATCTTGATTAATAAAATGTCTAATAGATATGTTATATTATAAACAGTACAATAAGGTTTATTGAGGATTTCACACACAATTTAACTTGTCTATACATTTAACTTGTTTATATATTTATAATAAACATACATCTTTACGTCCGTTTATGTACGACGGCTTTAATGCACACTGGTACATCCAACCGAATTCGCTATAATTAATTTTTCATGTTTTGCACGACATAACTTACAGATATTCCCACAAGTATACAGGCGAGGTAAAATCCAAATCTGGATATGGCCCAGTTTCTAAAGTCGATATCAGCACCAATCACGCCTCCTAAAATCGGTTGCACGAAGTGCCATAGGAAATAAAATGCTTTGTGAAAAGGCTCTGTCTATAAAGAGAATAATCAAAATCAGTTTTCTTACACAAAACTCTAATTTTTAGCAAAGACGAGCAAAGACATGGTCCGAATTAACAGTGACGAAAAAATCTCGAAAGATAAATTCTAACTTTGTATATTTATAACGTATTTTTTTTGTTATGCATTTACTTATTTACATTATATGAAATCGTTAAGATTCGCCATCCATGAACAGCAATGAACGCTAGTATAATAGTGGCGAGATATCCTCCACCTGTGACGGCTAGTTTCGACGCTGCTGTGGTGCACATTAAAGATGCGAGAGTTAAGCTGCCGATGCGTAACCACGTTGCATATTTCTGAGACATAAGGGAAAAGTATGCCTTTAGGATTCAATAAATAAATTATACGACAGCCGACGAGAATACTTATTATTACAATCGAATGAAAGAATATTAATCTTCTACATTCTAGGTTTAATCTTCTTTTCGGTAAATTTTATTCGCGCACCGCGACGTGAGCGATATTTTAATAAAACATCAGCAAAAAGGCGTTAATAAGTCCGCTCTTGTTAGTTCAGATTACACGAACGTGCCCTCGCGATACGTGACCCGAATTTCGTGGACGCTCGGACGCGAGGAAATGAATAAAGTACCTACGTGATTGCGATGAGGGAAAAAGACCAGGGCGAAGCCCAAGATAATTCCCACTATAAGTCCCAGAAGGAAATCTCGAATCCCACCGGGGATATAGGACCACCATTCTGTTCTCCCGTCATCTAGGAAGATGTATGGCTCGCTTTATGGAAAGCTCTTTGTACGTTTAGACTTTTTTTTATATAGCTCGCCACCAAGCTCGCGATGCTCGACGTCGACGATGTAAACCGCTAATGTATTAGTCATGTGGAAGTTATGAAATATTTACCGCATTAATATCATAATTCACTCAGAGGATATCGGGATTTGATTTCTTCAAAATATACAGTTCTTGCGATTGTAGCGACTTATTTCTCCTCTGTCGGAGTTATCCGTTAGTTATATTACAGTCTAAGTGTAAATTAATACAAAAATACAATTCTACATTCAATTTTTGTCAAATTCTATTGACACTTTAAATTTGTCGTTGAAAGTTTAAAACATTTCTTTTTTGTAAAAGAAATCTTCCGTCCTCAAGGGAGTACGATAGAAAGCTATGTGAATGCTGATGCACCATTACGGTTTTCTTACGGATTTCTGTGTACCGTAGCTAAATACGAAAGAGAAGCAGATGGTAAACAAAGACACGATATGGACATCATCGATAGACGCCGCGGTACATAACAAGCTGGCCAGTCCTTTGTCTTCTCCGTAACCTTGTTCCGATAAGGTAAGTAGGCAGCTGACTGTTACTACAGGAGACATGCAGGCCACAATCGTCCTTGAAGAGAATTTATAACTACATAAAACGAAGCAAAACCATATGTTTTTGCGATAACGATTATCACTATCGCAAAAACATATGGTTTTGCTTCGTTTACCATTGTTAGTCTACATTTAAATCTTTTATTTTATATCATTTTTTAATGCTCTGTTTATGAAATTATTTCTTATCGAAGTGTACTCAATATTTTATTGAAATTTTACCAACAAATATGTATAGCTAAATGTTTTTCGTATAAATTGCGTGCGTTTAGAATTCAATTCCAATGAATAAAAATTTATTCGTAGATTTTCATGACTATTCAGATGGGTGAATATTAACTGACGTGGCATTATCTTACCCCGTCATGAAAGACCAATTCCACGGGAACTCGAGGAAATATTTGCATGAAACGGTGACCGCCAGCGTCTCGATGGAGCACGGAACGAGGGCCAGGATTACCACAAACACGGGATGCGCAATCAGCGCTGTTGTCGTCAGCTGCAGGCCGGCACGTACCATGATGAAGGTCAGGCAGAAGGTTCTGATCTTGGAGGTCGTGCCTGGCCCAAGCATGTCGTGTATATTGTAGACATCGGTGTTACGTAGGATTATACCGGCGAAGAGCATGCCGAAGATGGGCGGAAGGTGCAGTCGCGGAATGCAGGCGAGAGTCCAGCCGAGCGCGTAGGAAAAGCTGACGAGGATGAAGAGACCGAATACAGGGCCGCCTGGCAGCACCATGTCGTCCAGCAAGAAGTACAAAACGGCCCAGGCCAGCAGGGTCATGCCGCACACGGTCGCGAGCCAGAAAAGATCCGCCCATGTGAGCGGCAGCTCGAAACACGTGGAGATCACGTCGGTCACGAGAATCTCTCGTAATCCCGGGATGCAGAAAATCGCACGGTGACAGCAGGTGTTGTCATCGTGTTCCTTGTCCTCCTCTTCTATTTCCGCTATCTCGATCGCCCTAGAATGTGATTTCTAATTCCATATCATCTAATGATTCCGTAATTTAATACTATAACTTGGTATCAATATGTCTTATGATTGCTCAGCTAAGTGGAAATGGTTTTGCTTCGAGCGTGGCTGTTAGAATCGATTATATTAGGTACAATGATATTAGGGTGTTAGAATATCACGCGCACATCAATTCGCTTACTTCTCTCGTGTCTGTTTATCATTCGATGCTTGCGCGTTTGTGGAGGTGGATGCGGTTGGTTCATCTTTAGGTGTAGGTTGCATACGACACAATAGCGTTCGCTTTATCTATTTGCACCGATACGGCTTGGTGTGCATCAAACTGTTCTTGAGATTGAATCTCTTATTGGTTTCTATTACACGCACTAATGTATGAATCTAACGGAGTGTTACAAATTCGCCTTTGAAAGCGCATGACACATGTATCTGGAACTGCTTTAACCAATTTCGCACTATGGACAGAGGCATATTCACTCTCCTTATATTTTAAGTATTTTAAATTAACATAACACGGCAAAGATAATGCTATTAATACGTTTGTTTTGAAAATGTAATTTCAGATTCAGTAGATTAGAAATCAAAGGAAATAAAAGGAGACTAATAAACTAAGTTAATTTTTAGTGCTCAATTCGTATTATAACTTAAATAAATATAAACAATATAATATATAAATAATAATGATGTGGCAAAGATTTTGATATAATAAGTTTATCTTCAACGCGTAAATATGATGGAAATTTGAATAAATGAGTCATTAACAGACTCAAAAAATAACGCCAACAGAAATTTGTTGCAATATTTACAATTTTTTGGTCGAATTATTTGAGTTTCCAAGAATTTAGAATTGTGCTGCTAATCCTCAAAACTGCCATGTCAAATTTATAATAAAAAATATATAGATTGTTTTGTAAATGAAAATTTCGAAAAATTTAATTGTATTGGCAGATATATTGTGCAACAAAATAGATTCTTTAGGGGAACTTGTATACTACTAGGTGATAAAAAATATATTTTATCTTCTTACTGTATCACGTTGCGTTCAGTCGTCTCTTCAATCGTCGAAATCCTCGGGGATATCTTCGTTACTTCCTCACGGACGCACAGGGCGGCAGGTCGTCTCTAAATGCAAATAAAAGCTATTACCGCCGATGTACTCGTTCTTTAATTTATTCCATAATCGAGACGGTTTTCTCCGTGAAATATTCGCATTTCTACGCGCCCGGCGCAATATCCCTTTTTCGGTGACGGGGTCATCCAGGGGGTACATACTCTGTGAGATAGAAAGAGAAGAGTGGGATATGATAGACGGTGAGAGCAAGTGGGAGAAAACGAGAGAAGCTTTTAAAGAGGGGCAACCGACAGTTCGACGAAGAACTTCAAAGGATTCCGCGGATATTGCATAATTCCAGGTACGCATCGTCTTATGAAATATTCCCGATTAAAGTGTAATTTATGTTCGGCTGGCCGAGAGCCTGTCCCGCATTTTGTGTCGCAAAGTATCAGGGTATATCTAAATATAATCACCGCGATTATTTTGCTTACGATTGATTTCTCTCCCGTCACGTATTACGAGGATTTAAATCTGCCCCGTCAATATTAAATGAGTGATTTTATTTCTTAAAGCGAAGCATGCGCCCATTCTCTTCGTGATCGAAGATTCGTGATCGATTCGCAACGGTGGAGAAGTAATTTTAGCACGCCGCGATTTTTCATAATCGGCAGCAACGGCAAATCAAGAAAAATTGCGCGTATACCGCACGAAAAATAGCTTCTGGAAGCTTTCAATATCCAGAATCGAATTACGTTCTAATGTAGGTCGCGCATGTGATGATAGCGCGAACTTTTAACGCTTCCGAAATTCGCCCCTTTAGCGGAGGATGACGGCTGAATGGTCGAGGAGCGAACCATGCTCTACAGCTGCAGGCGAGAATTAGTAAACGAGGCCTGAAACTGCCAGTTTTTTCGGCGTCAGCTTGCAGCATACGACGTGGCGTTTGGTTAAAGTTCCTCATCGCGACCCGGTTTCGCTTGTGAATTTATGCTTGTGCTGTTGGATGGCTCGAGTCGCATCTGCAAATAAATATAGCATTATTGCTAATTATTGTATAGCTTTATTTATGTATTTAAATAATACATTTATTTTAATAATTAAATTAAATAAAGTAAATAAATAATACATTTATGTAAATAATTTATATAAATTTATATGAATAAGTTTACGATTGTTGTTAATTAATGCACAGCTTTATTTTTTAATTTAAAATTATACACTTTTTATACTGATTGTGAGAATCTCATTTTGATGAATTAAATAAAATTTGAATCAACTAAATCTCTTATTTGGACTCTTGTCAGTGTAATTTTCGTGGCGTGAGTCTGATCGTTGTATTTTGTTATTAATCTCGCAATCGATATTTTTAACGGAAAATTCATTTTGAGACTATTTACTGGCTTGTTCAATAGACTGAGAAATCTATTTTCGTTAAAATTAAATTATTTGATTGAATCATTTTGTTGACTGAATGGAATTTGGTTTTATTTAATGAAAATTATGTTACTGGAAAAAAAGTTAAATATTATTATAACAAACTTTTTTATCTGCACGGAGTTATTTATCTAAACAAATTTTAATGTTGTGCGATAACAAGTTCATCCATTTTATCACAGTCTAAATAATCATATTCGTTGCTTGAACTAAATCGTTCAATAATTGAATATTAGTTTGATTATACAATTGTTCTATGCGCATGCAGATGTAGAGAGTATATTCAAACATGGTGAATCTATCTGTATGGGTAATACTGATTGAATCGATCTCCAATGCAAAAATTTAATTGATGTTTCTGAAGATATTTTCTTCTAATTTATGCTATCATATAAATAGGATGAATATTTTTATGTAGTGAATCAGATTTTATAAGAAACCATAATTTGTGTGTCAACCAAAAATTGCCCTATAGTATAAACTATGTATTTACATTATAAAATAAAAATATCTGAATGAGTGAATAACTCTGAACTTCGAATAACTTTATTGGTCAACTTTAAACATATTGCATTTAAACCTTCATTAGCAATCTGGATTTTTTAAGGCACGAGCGAAATTATTTTCTCGAATTTCTCCAAGGGGGAAGAAAACGGACCCTGAAATCTTCCTGAAAAAAATTAGAATACAGTTTATATTTTAGAATAAAAAGGTCTTACTCTCTCAGTGATGTCAATCTCTGTCAATATGAATTTCATTGGAAGCCCATCAAAAATGTTCTTAACGATTCAAATTGCTAACAACGTTAATAGTTTCAGATGTTAGTGAAGTTTGATCCTTATTTCGTTTTTCACTATTTTCTAATATTTTCTCGTTACCTAAAGCCTTTACTATCATTAATAGAACATTATTTACGAAAGGGAGAGCAATTATAATACTTTTTGTATGAAGAAATAAAAGAACAATATTCCTTGCCGGTAGATACTTTGCGAAGAAAATTAAGTGAAATACCGAAAACTTACGAAAACAGCTTCTATCGGCACTGTTAATGTTTTTTTTTTTGTATGTTATGCTTGTGCCGATAGTATGACTCTCTTTTTGGATTGCCTTGTTTATTAACCATTTTTATTTTTAACTTTATTTTGCAAGAATAACAAGCCACGTGTAGGAAGAAATGAAACAATTACTTAGGACCAGTTTTTCCAAATTCTTGCTAAGCTAACTAAAGTTAAATCATACGTCAGAACTTATCTAATTTGAAGCTAAAACAAAGACAGACGTATAATTCAACCGTTAGGTAGCTTACCAAGAAGTTGGAAAAACCGGCCCTTACTCTCTCTTTGGTCTACCTTAGATATATAATCACGTTTATTCCCGTAAAAGCTCTTGTGCGTCGCCCACTCACCAACTCCCGAGTAAAACAAAAACGAAACTCGCGTGTCTCCATGCGCCACCACTCTAGCGCTGGCCGCGCGTTATCGGCCGTGTCCTTTGGTCACGTTCACGGCTCAGTGAGCGCTTTGTGATTCTTTAATACGATTGGCTTCTACACTTAGATCCAAGGAAAGAGCCGAAGGTAAGAGCCAATCATTTTAAGGAAACTGAGCGCTCATTGAGCTGCTTTCTCCGCTGAACACGGAGAACGCTGCTCTTTGGCGCGGAAATTTAACTTATGCCTTTAAAATCGTTCGACATTAGTCGCAAGCGACTTGCGATACCAATGAGTGTTGCTTTTCTGTTTAAATATAAGAACTAATTATGAATACTGGCCATAAAGCCGATAACAAAAAAAAAAACATTAACCAAATAAATCATAATAAGGGCATAAATAATCTCATTGTCAGTCAATAACCTCAGTTCGATGATCGTGTGTCGATAATACGTATTGTCGATCTTATAAGAATAGAAGTTGCGTATAATGTATTTGCATAAGTCGTGGAAAACAAAGAGCTATCGCTCTCTTGGCGCCATAGTGCGCCGGTAGGTTCTCTGCTGTTGTATGTTATTTATAACGGTCGTCAGTGATCGTCAGTCAAATAAGATTAATCGAAGAACAGGCGTCATTAATATAGAAGGAGAAGATGAAGAAGAAAGCGCTACACTTAGAAAGTGAAACTGTAAGTATATTTACATAATTCTTACAATTGTACTTAATTAATAACTTTTAATATGAATTTCATTTACGTAGATACATGGGTCGATCTTGCCGCTCGTGCATCACTAGCAACTGCGTTTGACGCGACATAATATCATGTCTCGTGATGAATATGACCTTTTATATTTTATAGATGGATGCTACAAAAAAGGAGGCAGAAATTAAAGCAGTAGAGGCGCAGATTCATAAACTGCAACAACAACTTGCCACACTAAAATCCACGCCATTACGGCCATCTCTGCAGGCATCAGCATCGAGGCCAACACTGGTATCAACGTCGGCAGCGGCATCAACGTCGGCAGCGGCATCAACGTGGGCATTGGTACCAACGCCATCATTGACATCAATGTTAGCATCACTGGTATCAACACCAACACCAGTATCAACACCAGCTCCGGTATCAATGTCAGCACCGGTAAAAATGCCAGCACCGTTATCAATGCCAGCACCGATATCAACGCCAGTACCAGTATCAACGCCAGCTCCGGTATCAATGCCAGCACCGGTAAAAATGCCAGCACCGGTATCAATGCCAGCATCGGTATCAACGCCAGTACCGGTATCAATGTCAGCACCGGTAAAAATACCAGCACCCGTAACAATGCTAGCACGGGTATCAATGCCAGCACCGGTATCAACGCCAGTACCGATATCAACGTCAGCACCGATATCAATGCCAGCACCAGTATCAATGCCAGTACCGGTATCAATCCCAGCACGGGTACCAACGCCAGTATTGACATCAATGTCAGCACTGGTATCAACGCCAGCACCAGTAGCAATGCCAGCACCAGTATCAATGCCAGCACTGGTATCAATGCCAGTACCTGTATCAACACCACTATCGTATTCAACATCAGAATTCAAATCAATGGCAGTATCGACAACAACAGCAGTAGAAACAACAACAGAAACGAGACGTAAGTTGACAATTAATAAAATATTGTCTATTTGCTATAATGATTTGAAAGTTTTGTTTTAAACCATTAAAATTTTGTATTTTTAAATGTGATTTTGGGGTGTAATAACTAATTGTAGAAGAATAAAAGTATCTAACTATATATTAGCTTCTCATTCAATTTATGGAATTCTCATCATTCTGTTACAAACTCAAAAATGATCATTTTAATTATGTTATTGTAACAAATGAGCAATATATTACTACATCAATCATTTAAGACTTTCTATTAGTACTAATTAGATATACTTTCTAGCTATTGATGAATATGATTTTTAAATATTAATTAAGAAACACAATTGTGTTTCTTAATTAATATTTAAAAATATCTTTTTCTAAAATAAACTTCTCTTTTTGTTGTAGCAAAAAAATGGCAGAGAGGTCGGGGACGCAATAAGTATTACAGTGGCTACCAGAACTATTATAATCGTGACTATTATTCACGTAGATACTATTATACACATAAATATAAAAAAATTATCTTTAACTTTTATTAATCTCTTAAAGATTACATTGATTTTCAAAGCTTTACATTCTTATTAAAAGATTCTTTTTTTTTTTGCAATATTCAATGAAAGTTATTAGCTTTGAAGATGTCTTCGCTTCAAAAAGTTCAAATAAGAGATAAAATTTGATTTTCAGAGCTTTACGTTTTTATTGATAATGTATGACACTTTAAAAGGTTTTTTTTGCGTTTGTGAGTCATTAGGTGCGAAGATGTATTAAAAAAGTTTAAATGAAAGATAAAATTTGATTTTCAGAGCTTTACATTGTTACTGACAACATATCGCATTTTAAAAGATTCTTTTGCGATTTGTAACATGAGTTATTAACATGCGTTTGTGAGTCATTAGGTGCGAAGACGTCTCGGCTGTGTTAAAAAAGTTTAAATGAAAGATAAAATTTGATTTTTCAGAGCTTTACATTGTTACTGACAACATATCGCACTTTAAAAGATTCTTTTGCGATTTGTAACATGAGTTATTAGCTGCGATGTCTCGACTATTCAAAATGTTCAAATAAATAAGATAAAATTTATCAGCGTACAGCTTAACTATTCGACTAACCCGATCTTGGCGAGTAACAATAGTCTCGTCCATCCCCCTCGGCAACATCAACCTTCCCTTCGCGCCGATTCCGCCGTTTCTCTCGTACGCCGCGCAGTCTCCCGACCCCTCTTGCCCCATTTACCCTCTCCAGCGCCGGTAGTTCACTTCCACTTGACGCTTCCACCCCCGTAAGAATATTCAGTTCGCGAGCGATGCGCGTCGCGATCGTGCCGAAATTCTGATTGGCCCGCTCGGTTTCGCTCCAGTGAGAGACAATTGTGGCAAAAGAAAAAAAAAAAAAGAAAGAAAGGAGGAATCGGAATCTACTCGCCGATTGTTCGCAAGTTTCGTTCGCCGAATAACGTATGCGATCTTACGCGTGTGGAACCGGTAAATCAGATAGATTCGTCCGGACGCGAGTCCGATCCTGGAATTTTCAAGTGCAATCTGTGATCGATTTAGTGCTATAAATCGGAGCCGTTCGACATACTGAATTCGCCTGAGGTGAGTCCTCTTTTTTTGGAAGAATATTTTAGAGGAACAAAAATTACAGATACTTATGTGTATTACGATTATTTCATTAATCATGGATATTAACTTTACTCTTCTGCGAAGATTATTTGGTTCACCACGATCTTTGATGCAATGTAATTTAGAAATTAACTTGTGCCAGAGTTGAATCTTTATTTTTTTAAAATAACTGCTTTAAAATTAATTGAATGTGATACAGTTTAGTGCTGTACATGTGAAAATATTGATGAAGAGGGACAAAGAAATGGAAACTTTTATACGTGAAGATTTTTACATTTTGTAAATTTCGTTCCGCAAACACTGCGGGAGGATCCTGCATCCAGAGCCGAACGTTGCGCTCGTTAGCCATACAGCAAAACGATTGGCACGGTAAACAAAGAGACGGGACGTAAACACAATTACGTTGTGGTAGTCGCGGGAATAAGTAAATACATCGGATGCGGTTAATAGGTCGCAATTGCAAAAACGCGCCGCGTTATTATGTTCCCTCCCTATTTTCGGAGGGATGCGCACTTCGTTTGTTATCACGTTAAACACGACGCGAGCGCATTCTCGCGCGGCGGGCGTCACGTTCCATGCCGATTTACGTGAGCGTCGCGACGCCGAAACACCGTTAGAGGACATAAAGTATGCATGAGCTCGGGAAGAGGCGGCGGTGTCAGCTGTCGCTGTAAAGTGTCGGCGTGTCCCGAGGACATCCTCGCCGCGCGCGTTGAGCCTGCGAGACGTTACCGTCCGATAAGACGCGCGCCGACTTTACTCGACGTTTAATAAGAGCGCGGCGTACGATTATCAGGCGATTACTCGACGAGTCGATTCTCGCGGGGCTGTTTAAACGTTTTTACGATGCCGCGATGTCGCTCCTCCGGGAGGGACGTTCGAACTCGAAGTTTTCCATGACTTCCAAGTAGATACACGTGAAGTGTACATTCGCCGCGCGCGGTTAACGTATAATTCACCCGATGCCATTAACGTTACGATCGATTTGGGCGTTGCTACCAACTCGCCGGCCGTGGTGCTCGTCGCGTCGGCGGATTATAGCGTGACAGCGTTAACGAACCGATGGGGATGGCGGAAGTGACAAACGAGACTGTTGAGATCTTGCAATTATGCTCGCTTACGGCGCCAAGTTTCGCCAACGGGATGCACACGAGGAATTGCATCGCGGGCCGATACAGGGTCTTTGACCTTAACGGAGGAGGACGGTGGGAGGGGGAGGGGAGAAGGAGCGGAGCAGGGGAGGAGGAGGCCACTTAAATCAGCGGTATTGGATTTGTGTCTGGAACTGGGAAAATAGCACTCTTGGAAAATGAATATCTATTTTGGTTGTTGAAGCGACGCAGCCAGTCGTACCCGATGGATAGAGTCCGCCGTCAAGTGGATTTAAGGTTATTGAACTTGTTCATTGATCCCTCTCGATGTGCACCGGCACATCCAACCGCCGCGGAACCATCCATGCACCGCCCGGGCTCCTCTTTGCTCGTCCGCGCGACGCGCTTCTCGATTCTCGACGCCGCGCGGCTCCATCCAGAATAACGCGCGTTAATCCGCGGAATTCGCGTCGTCCGCGGACGAACGTTAATTTTCCGGATCCGATCAACTCGGTGATCGAAATCACGCATGGTCCCTGTTCTCCCTTTCCCCTCCTGTATTATACTCGCGCCCGGACATCACAAAACTTGCAGTTACATTGTAGCGATATTGCTGCAAGATTGCAATTTTGTTGCATACAGCATAAAACTTCACTGAAAGAAAATTCTGGTTAAAAACGGATGAATCAGAAAATGTAGGCGTGATCAAATATTTTGGTTATTATAATATAATAGAAATTCGGGTTATTATAATAGAATTCAATAATTTATAATAGCCAGAATTTCTATTATAAATTCTATATAAACCAGAATATTTGATCAATTTTACAAGATTTTTCTGATTCGTTCGTTTTTAACTAGAATTTTTGTTCAGAGTTGCAGTTACATTGTAGCAATATTGCTGCAAGGTTGTAATCTTGTTGCATACAGCCCAAAACTTGCAGTTACTGCAAGATTGTAACATTGCTATAATGCAACTTTATGTTTTGTGCTGTAAGGGGAGGCTTTTAGTGTCAAGCTTTCTAGATGAGGAGTATCCACATGTCCAGTTGAATGATTGACGCATCCTGAATAATTATACTCTCGGTCTCGCGGCAAAATGTTAAAATCTTATTTCTGCCAGCATCGATCGTTAATTTAATCGGCCCGATCTAATTCGGGAACTTCCCGGGGCAATAACCCTGTCGAGAGAGTACGTGGAAAACTGCACGGTTTTCGCGGAGATCAGGCGGGCGATTCGTAACGTTCTGCAGCATCGCGAGCGCGATAAAATATTATTTAACGGTTCATAATACCGTTTCGTATACTTTACGGCGACGTCAAATGTTTATTGAGAAACGAAAGTCGCACAACGGTCTCGCAGTTTGTACAATTCGACGCGACGGAGCTTATTTTTTTTTACTCTTATTTTTATAACTCGATCGCTATCTCTCTTTCTCTCTCCCTCTCTCTTTCTTCTCCTCTCTTCTCCGTAGATCTAACAGTTTTACGATAGCTGTAAAGCGTCTCGGTGAAATTCCCATCGAGTTACGCGCGGCGTGCGATACGAGAAATCGTACACGCTTCTGAATAACACCAAGATATGTGCGCGAACGGTATATTTCGTCCATGTGCTTTTCCCGCAGCGCGTCCTGTCATGTGCACAACAATTCCATAACTTTC
>VBVR01004574.1:0-14112 GCA_011638315.1 Tetramorium parvispinum | reverse complement strand
GGGAAGGGATTATACAAAAGTATAAGCATACACATGTCAAAAATAAAATCGGAAACAATTTATGTAAATTTGTTTAAAATAGTATTATCATTTTATCTCACAGAAGTCGCAGATATGATTTTGCTTTACGTCTTGAGAATTGTTGTAGGTGGTGGTTACCGAGAATAACTGCGTAGAAGAAGATATTGATCGCGACAACTTTTTGTAACAATTATATATGTAAAACGATGATTGCACGAGCATCTCCAGGTAGTTAATAAAATATGGCGCAAATATTCAAGGATAATCGACCGCATCCTTCGCATAGTTTCGCGTTAGTCAGCTCAAGCTTATTAGAGTCCTCGAGCAGCGTGAAACTACGTGGAAACTGATTCTCGCGATAATGATATATTGAAGTTAAGAGGATTTTTTGGCAAGCAAACCGTAAATTTACTATTATTACGCTATCACTTACATTCCGTTATTCATCGGGTGAAAATAATTTCGTCCCCGAGCGCATAATTTATCGGCCGGGAAATTATTTGTAAACGGATAACCGTGCATACATCTCTCTCTCAACCGGGCGTATTCGTTTTCTATTCCACGATCTACGAGCCCGACCGACCCGTCTCCACGTACACGGGATTAGAGATCGGTGGGTGTGTTGCGCCGGTCAGATCGGGTGTGCGATCATGCGTTAAAATGAAAGGAGACGCGCGACGTGCCGAGATGAGAAATAAGAAAAACGAGCGAGCGAGACTCGATATAGCTAGTCGATTGGTGTCCTAAAAGGAGAGTCCGATATCCCAAGCAAGACAGGATTCACGATCGGCGCTCGCGGAGGCTCATTTAATCCGCAAGCGCGGCGAATAAGCACGCGCTTTGATTCCCTCGGAATTCGTCTATCGAAAATTAATCAATTGCACGTGTGCGTTACGTAGCGTTTCTGGGTTTCCTCTTCATTTTTGTTTCACTTTGCTAAGACATTATCAGCTCAAAAAGTTTGTGATTCTAAAGGTGCAATTTGATTTTGCAAATCGGAAATACGCCCGTCCGATTAGCTGAAATTCAGCTCTGTCACACGCAATTTTAATTTTTATTCGAATCCGCATCAAATTGAGAAGAAATCACCTGACCTGCGTAATTGGAATATGAAATATTGCGAATTTAAATGAAGCTCTCATCAAAAGTCATAGATAATAGATAGCGGAGCGTTATTGGAGATGTACTATCGCGATCTGTACCGCTAGTCGCTCGATCGACATCGGTACGATTTTTTCCACTTTCTAAACGCGCGGGTCCACTCCGAGACCGCGTGGAATTTCGTGATTAGCTCGGCCGTTTTTGTCAACGTCACGTTGGCAATAATGTTCGTTGGCGCGTAGAATTATTGCCTCATCGATGCCGTTGTAGACTTCGCTCGCGCTTGTCTCGGACCACTCTTTTGTGGCTCGGAGCGATCGCCGATACCCCTATCTCCGTTCTTGAGTTACAAACGAGAGCCGTCCGACGTCTTTTCGCAACGCAAAGAAATCCTCTCTCGCGCCTTCCTCCTCTTTCCTTTTTTCTACCTGCATCCTACCTTTCATTCACGCGATCGTACCGATCGTATCACGCTACCAAAATCTTGGAAGCGCTGTCGATACTTCCGCTATGATCTACTGGCGATCTTTTTATCCGAAAGCAAATCCCTTGCTTGACCAGTCATTGTTTTTTTGCTGGTTGTCTTACGACAGAAGAAGATAGGAATATAATCGAGCCATTACGTGTATTTTTATCGTATCCATACCATAAAATCGGATACTAAATTATATTTATATGTTGAATTTTATATTTACATTGTGGTAAAACAAAAATTATATAAACTTTTTATTATACATTATAAAATAAATATTATATTAATACATATATTATAAATACATGTATTATAAAACATATAATTGTATATTATACATTTTATATTATATGAATATTATATTATAAACATTTTTATATTTTTATCACTTCTTAACAAGACCTAATTTATGGTTCAAATATATCAAACTCCTAACTTGTATTTTTACAATATTTTACCCAGTGCTTTTATTATCTCGTTCATCAGCGCGATGAAAAAAATCTTGATTTTACGTTGTGATGAGTTGTATGGTGTGGATATTAACTTTTTACAACTCTGTTGATGAAGATGGTTCTTTTCTTGCTATTAAATCAGACTTTAAGCCTTATTGAGACACATAAAACGATATATTCTTCACGAAAGTTACTGTGTAAATATTTAATAGAGTTGTAACGAAGTGTGGTAAAATTTCGTGCAATTTTTCGACAAAATTGTCGATTTGTGTTTACTTTTGCTTTGTACATAGAAAATTATTTAGATTACGACATAATGCTTACTTAAAAGCAACGCTCTATAATTAACCTTAAAGAATCCAAATAAATTCTTAGCTTAAATATTATTATTAAGTATTATAACGTGAGTATTAATTTGACTTTTTATTTTATCAGAGCGAGAACTAGAGAGCATGTTATCCGAGTTTCTTCCGCGATATCTTTACGTAAGAATGTTATCACCTTGGTACTTACGTGCAGCAAAGATCCGTGAGTGCAGCTCGAGAATGTAAGAAATATAATAATACTTAATTATATACCGTTGAGATATTGATATAAAATATAACAAGTGATTATATTTTATTTAAGACTAAGAATAAGAATGTGCGAACGTTTTACATAAATTTAAACAGAAGGACTATGTATTGGTCAAGTTGTTAATTTACAATATAGCTATAAAGAAATAAGGAGATAATTTGCGCGTCTTATTTATTTTGCAATTTACTAAACAATTTTCTAAACGACGTTGTTAGAGTGATAACTATTATACCATCAAATTACTCGCAGCGACATTTACTTGTTTTCTTTGGCGATTCAACGATAAGAGTTTGTGTAATGTATGTGCGAACATTGTTGTTCAGTCAGACAGACTTGAATGGGATCGAATGGAGTACGATAATACGTCGGATCGAGTGGGCGTCGAGGATCGATTCAAACGATCGTATAGTACAGGCAAAGTTCAACCTTCATTAATTCAACGCCAGGTCATTCGTCAATTAACTCGTCTGATCATTGAAGGATAATCGAGTTTCTCTGTGTTTTATAATATTTTTTATTTCTCAGAATTGATTGAATTATTATCAACAATATTAAATTATTAACAAGGATTATAAATAATTTTTGTAACATATTTTATGGAGATTTATTAGTACTATCGAAAATTGCAAAAGTAAAAATAATTTATAATCTCATTTCTTAAAATTTTCTTATAGTTTAAAAAATATACTTTCTTTTTATAAAAAAGGATTGTGGCTCTCAACAATACAAACAGTGTGATAAAGCGTAATCTAGCGTCTTAAGGATGAATGGACATCAACTGCTACAATGAATCTTGCCTTTAGAGCAGATCTTATGTATCGTCGATAAAAGAGAAGCCTCTTTGCATTTTGCAAATTTTCCAACTGTTTTAATAAAAAGTATATAAGCCAGATGCCTATTGTTATGCTTACAGATTTTCGTGAATTTTATTATTAATTTATTTGCAATTATTTGATAAATATCAAGTTGTCTATCTCGAAGTATGCATTACCAGAGCGCAGCACAAGTCAATAGAGAGCAAACTCTGAAGAAATGCCATGTTGCATTTGATCCTTCTCAAATATCGAAACATATCATATATTGTCAGACACAAAATGGACACATAAATAAGTGTCAGTAAGTTTTGAAATTATTTAATGAATAAAGTAAAATATATATTAACATTTATTTTCACTCTTACGATTTTTATTTTGATCAAAATTGCTTACTAATGAAACAAATAATAATAGCACAGAATAATTTATGATCTAATCATGTCTAATATTTTTTAAATCTTTATAAGATAGTCACACTGTTTTATATAAAAGTAGTTTTATTTTCTCGAGAAGCAAAATTTTTCTAATTTATTTTTAATTACTTCTTCTACTCTGCAGTAGAGACTACTATATGATTATTTAAAAAAATAATAATATATTGTTTTTATTTTATATTATATTTATGTACATATTTTATATTGTATTGTATTTATCTTTATCTGTTAAGATTGTATGAGTAATGTACAAAGTAATAAATTTAATTAAATTTTATTACATGAAAATCTCATTAAAGGAATATAAGGCAAAGGAAAATCGATAGGTAGCATCGCTTAGGGAAACAACTTGAAGAGTGTAATATTTTAATAGTAATCATAATGAAGTTACAGGATGCCTTTATACAGTATGTATAGATAGACAGCGTCATAATATAGTTTTCCTTAAGTAATTCGTTCAATATATTTATGCTTAATCATTTCATAAGTTTATTATCGTCTATAATGAGAGAAAGAGAGAGAGAGAGAGAGAGAGAGAGAGAGAGAGAGAGAAACAGAGATATGTAGAACGTGTATTCATAAAACCTTTATGTGAAAAAAACAAGCCTCAACTCGGTGATTACAAACGAATGATATATTCTTTGTTTAATTTTTTATTAAACGCGAGCGTACTTGGTACACATGTACACGCGCATACTATGCTTATTTTTTATCATTATTAATTTCCTCGCTTCATCGATGACACGTTAGGGACACGCATTTTAATATTTCTACTAGGTGAATGAAATGCGAGGAACGTTTGTTAGCTTACATGACTCGTTTTACCTACCGCTCTAGAATCGTATTTATATATTAATAAAAATCGCGCTGAAACTTCTTTTTATCTTTACAAATGTTATATCACCTAATTGTGGAAATTTGTACAATTTTTCGTAAGGATTTTGTTGCCTTCTAATTATTTAAGTATACACACTCGCGCGCGCGCGCGCGCGCACACAATAGATAATTACGCGCGACGCGTTAATTTTTTTTTTCTCTTTGTCGCTTTGGCTTCGCGGACTAACATACATCAATTTTGATACACGAACACGATGCGAAAATGTACTTTTCTTATTTCGCAGATTCTAGGTCTCACAGCTAGATCCTGCATCCGCAGCAAATGAAATTTTCTTTCCCGTAATATATTATTTTTCATTCAGCTATTCTAACAAAATCCAACAATCTCGGGGGAAAATCTTCAAGATTCGAACTGATTGAAGCAGCGATTACAGTCATTTTTACGATAGAAGTTTTACAACAATCTAATTTCGAACTCTCGAAGGTCGCTCGCATTCTGAATGTGATGAACACTGTCGTTCAAAAACAAATCGAGAATAGCGCGCACATATAGATATATATTTAGGATTTAGAAACATCGGTGATTGATCGAAATGGATACATCGCAACTCGTTTAACAATTCGCAGAACTCTCGCATGGACGCTTTGATCGTTCTCGCTTATGACGTACGATCCCTTTACCGAGCGACGATTTAGTAATAATGATAAATTAATTTTATTAATAATAGCAATAAATAATATTACAGACATACGCACTTGCTCTAATCAATGTTAAGGACGAAGAGGGGCGGAATGGGGATAACATTGAATTTCGTGCGCGTTTATATTCGTAACGAGCCTGTAGAAACTATAGAACTAGACTATAGAAGAGCTTGTGACATGCGTGTGTAAGAAGGGGGCTAAATGGTCCATTCGTTGATTTTTACAATGCGCTTTTCCAGTGCAAACAAACGTGGAGTGTAAAAAAGGATTACATAAGAAGGTTCTTCGTTATGTTCGTCGAGTTCTTTACGTTTTTTTTTTTTTCTTATACAGAGCACCTGTTTTACAAGTATAATAGGGTTTACTAAATTCCTTCTGAAAAATCCCGGTACGGATATATCAATGTATAATTATAATTATTATTATAGTTGTCTTCCATGGATTTACGGTATCGTCACGATATGATCACGGAGACTAACCCGATTATACTCGAGAATCGTTCGCTTTGTAGAAGCAAATGGGTTGATATTCTGCAAAGTCTAAGTACGCGGACTTGTTCTAAGCTAAATAATCCTGCATCGACATTATTTCCTGAAGTAACGCCGTCGCGATCGTGAGTTTCTAAGACGAGCGTATATCCCACAATAGTTCTGTACATGAACGACGAGGAGTCCTCCTCGTCCTTCGTAACGATCACGCAGATCACCCAGACTGACCTCTGGGCTATGTCGAAATCTCAATCACCGGCTCCGCGGTATTATTATTGAGCAGCTCCTGCTTCTCCCTCAGCTTCAGGTCGTACTGCGAGGGCGACGGAGATTCCTTGACCTCGATCGGTGACAGCCCGTCCGCCTCCTCCAAGGGAGATACGCCCTCCTCACTATCCTCGTCCTCGTCGTACTCGACCTCCATCTTGGACTCGTTCATCTCGTGCAGACGATTGGGAATATAAGCTGGGTGATGCGGCAGCCCGTAGCCGCTCTCACCGCCGTAAGTGACCTTGCCCATGAAGGACCTGATCTCGTCGAAGTAAGTGTCCTCCCGCTCGTTCTCGTTGCTGCTGCCAGGCGAATCGGCGACCGACACCACTCCGCTACCGTCATCGGCTTCGTGCTTCTTCAGATGTCTGTCCAGGTTGGTCTGCTGTCCGAAGCACCTTTCGCAAAGCGGGCACTTGAACGGCCGCTGCTTGTCGTGAATGTTCCTCACGTGTCTCTGCAGGTTGCTCGAGATGCTGAAGGACCTCTCGCAGTACTTGCACTTGTACGGCTGCTCGCCGGTGTGAGTCCTCAGATGCCTCGTTAGATTGGCCGAGCGAGGGAACACTTTGCCGCAAAATTTACAGGAATACCGATCCTTCATCTTGCCGTGAACGTGATGATGGTGGTGATGGTGATGATGATGGTGGGGCGACATTACGGCCTCTTGGAACGGCTTTACACCAGGGAACGCGCTCAACGGTGGCCGGGCAAGCAAATCGAAGCCTCCTCCTGGCCTAGCGCCGCTGAGCCCGTTCATAAGTGAACCTAAAAAAGGAAGTCCGCGCGGTGGTGCGAAGGGTGGAAGCGGTGGTATCAGCCTAGATTCCGGGGTAGCTCCTCCTGGCGGCGGCGGCGCGCTGGGAAATCCCTGGAAGGCTCCCGCTGGACCGCGATACATCGTCTCGAGAAACATCGGGTGTATCGGTCGGGGATAGGCCATGTGCGGCGGCGTGTTGGTCGGCGGTTGTTCGATCGGCAGGCTGGTCCTCAAGTGCGGGCTACTTCCTTGGATGTCCTTAGACTCGAGCTCCATCGGCGGCGGAGCGGCAGCATCTTCTTCCGACTTCGGAGGAGGCGGGCTGGACGTTTCCTCCATCGGCACTGGAACTGGCGACGGAGTGCGGCTTTTCCTATTGGCGACCTTCGATGTAGCGTCCTGCTTCTTGGTCTGCACCCTTAGATCCAACGGCTGCTCGGCCGTCTCTTCCTTCGAAATGCTTTCGGTTTCCATTTTTCGTTCGCTGCTCCTGGCCGCTTCTCTTCTCTTTGAAAGATCGTCATCGCTTTCCGGGGTCGGTTGTACCGGGGGTCTAGCCGGAGATGGCCTGAACGTAGAAGTGGCCTCCTCCGCCGTGGAAGGAGAGACCTTGTTGTGTTGCGACAATACTCTCGGAGGGGTGAAACGTTCCTTCTTGGGACTGTCGCTCCTCTTCTCGGCCTCTTCGATTTTCGGCGGGAAAAGCAGAGGAGTGTTGAGGAAATTCGGAGCGTTTGGGAAAATTCCTGGATAAGGACCCATCAGACTCGGCGGATAAAAAGGCAAACCACCTGGTAGGCTCACGGGAGGTCGCGGATACACCAGAAAGGGGCTCGTCGTTGGCGTCGGTAATTGAGGCATGGTTCCAAGTGGACCGCTCGGGGTCGTGGAGTCGCAAAATCGCTTGTGTTTCGACAATGATGTTACCGTGCTGAAGGATTGTCCGCATTTAACGCACTTGATCTGCATGCGGCAGTCGGCGTGCATGCGCTTGTGCCGGCATAAATTGGAGAACTGCGTGTACGCCTTAAAACAGACCTCGCACTGAAAAGGTTTCACGCTACTGTGAATGTGAGTGTGCTGTTTCAGGCCGGAACTGGTAGCGAAGGTCTTGCCGCATTCCGTGCAAGCGTGGCTCCTCGCGCCCACGTGATGCGTTCTGATATGGCGTTGTAGGTTTGATGGGTCCGTGAAGACCTGCCGGATGTTCGACTTTTAGCGATACTAGAAAATGCTACTGGGTCGGGAGGTATTGTCTGGTCTCGATGTGACAAGCGCGAATTTGAAGCTTACCTTCGGACAATTTTCGCAGGGATAGTTTCTGAGATCGCCGTGAACGATGGCGCGATGCCGCACCAGAAGCGGCCGCCAGGCGTAAGCACGGGGACAGCTGTCGCAACGGTGCTGCTCCGCTGGATATCTGTGACAGGTCACCAGGTGGCTGTCCAATCTGAAAATAAAAAATGCAAATATTTCATTCGTCGCAATGTAAAAAACAAAATAAATCAGAAAGATATATTAAGAAAGTCAAATAAAAGCTAACAAATATTTACGAGGATTGTGAGAGCGAGGATAAGAGATCGTGCATTTCTGAAGAAAGTATATAATAACGTTTTCCTTTATCTCTTCAAAAATTCATTTGGATTAAATATTCGATGAAATGGCGATAACTCCGTTGCTATATGAAAATATCTCGAGACATTACTCTCTGAACTTCTACCTACCTACCTACCTACCTACGAAGTTTAATACAATTTAATCAAAGCACTACATCGAGCAAGCAGGACGTGATACGGTAACCGACCTGCACCGACAAAGATTGCGTCGGGCGCAGTCTTGGATGATGACTAAGTGACTTCGGCTGTACAGTGGCGAGTTGGCTCTCGTGTATTAACGGTCGCACGCCCATGAAGAAGAGGGCGGCAGTCGTGCACGAACACACGCCGTCACGAAGAAAAACCGTCCTACGGGGATTGTCACGGGGCAGGCACATGGGTTATCGTCGCGCGGGATAGTGTGCCATGGTGTGCGGCGGCATTGATTTTACACCCCCGAACATACGCGCCGCGTGAAACCCATTGGTGGTGAGATAGTGCCTTCATGGTGCCACGACAGTGCGCTGCGCCAGATGAGCTGCGAGCACGCGACGCCTTCGATGATGCATAAGAGGGGTGGTTCTAATGCACCCGATTACAAATCCCGGCTTTAGAGTTTAATGCCCCACAACAGGTGAATCTGCCGCGTCAGGGAATGCGGTTTAATGTCAACTGAGAGGGCGAAGAGATCATCGATATAGAAACAGAAACGAGAACTGAATTAAATTGAATCGAAACTTTGATTTGTTCATCACTCAAGTTATATTTTATAATGTAAAGTATTTTTGATAGGCGTTAAAGGAATTGCAGATATGTATCGAATTACAACTATTTAAAAAGACGAATATAATTACAAGAATATTATTAGAAGTTAACAAGGAGGAAGTTAAACGATGGAGGACCAAATGAAAAGGCAACACAAAATCTAGAAAGGGACTAATAAGATAAAGAATGTTTGTTTTCAATCACGATGTTCTATTGAAAAATTTATGATTATTGCAAATCATATTGCAATAATGATTGATTATTGCAATTAAGGCGTTAGTATAATTTTATTCATAAAAGAAAAAGCATTTAATTCGGACTCGTCGATCTAATTCCAAAAGAATGCATTAGAATTTTGAACATATTTCGTGTTAGAAATGTTATAAAATTATGGTTTTGAGTCCAAAAGTAACTATATTTTTCGCTTAGTGTAGTATTATTTTACTTTTCGTAACTAATTATTCTCTAATTAAAAGCAATGACATAGCTTCAAGACAGAATGAAGGCTGACTAAGCATCAAATTCAATCATGCAAGGAATCTCAAAATGCTCAGGACTCTAAAGAGCACTCTTGAAATCGCTCGCGTGACAAAAGGCTTTCGCGAGCGCGTATCGCTAACTCCGAGATTTGAAGGCGATTACGTGGCACCCATTCTCTGAATTCCATTGATTAATTAATAATTGATGATGAAAATCAACGAATGCAACGAGCGCTTTAATGTCGGTCGAGCCGTTGTCTTTTGATTTCGATCCAGCGTATCGCTCTGCCAAGCACGTAATCGTCGCTCATCTGATTTGAAAAGCATATAATGATGTGCCATGAATCCTTGATGAGTTGTGCTTCGTATCGTTAACGATAATAATCTTCGGATAATGGAATGCGTGAAAATATGGTAATAAAGATATCTGATGGCGATAGAATTTTTGCTGGATACATGCACGTATACAAAAAGTAAAACTATTCTTCAATTTAACATAAATTTAGTAAAATATAAATATATTAATATCAGTGTATTATTAAAGTTCGATACTTCTCCCTACGTAAGATGAAAAAAAAATAGATTCTTTAGAATCTTCCATCAATAATTTTTTTAATAAAAAAACAAGACTTCTTTAAAAATATTTAAATAATTTGCATTTTTCATGCGTTTGTAATTTTCCAACACGCATTGAATGTTTTTGAAAGTTTTTACAAACAAAAAGTTATCTTTACTTGTATTTTCTAACTTGTTAAAAAGAATAAAAATTGTAGAAAAATCGCAGCGCAATAAATACTTACAGTTCAATATCTTGAAACGGCTTGTCGCAGACAGTGCACCTCGTTTCTCCCTCCTCCTCGTCTTCCTTGTCCTCATCGACAGTTCCACTGTGCTGAGAGGCTGTAAATGACGAATACAACAATACAGATCGCAAGTGTTCCCGACACGTTGGCGATAGTGCGAGTAAAACTCGCAATTTTCTCACGATGTGTATGTGTGAGTGTATGTGTATGGCTCTATAAATTACAACCCTCTGCAAACGATGATACGTGACGTGTCATGGTGTGGGCGAATTACGTGATCCAGAACCGCGCGAGGGCCACAGGAGTGGCGTGACAAGTGGACTCGTGGATTGTTCCTGAATTATTAAATTAAAACGGTAATATCGCCTGATCTACAAAATGAAAACCTCAATGCTCCTATAGAATTCGATGATGATTTAACTAGCTTTGTGGAAATAATGGAAATGATTTTCAACAAACTCGCAAAGTTCACGCCAAATTACTCAACTGATGTTATAATATTTACGTAATTATACGCTTTTGATTGTGTTGTTAAATAATTTTCATATTCAAATTTGCGCGCTAGTATTGATTTATTTTTATTAATTAATTTGAGTGGAATTAATTTAAGCTTAACATAAATTATTTTCATTCTCGGAATTTAGACAATCAGAATCGCATATCGCTTCTTAATTATAAATTAATTTCAAACATATGTGACGATTTCTAATACTTGTCCCAGTGAAATAAATAAAATAATTTATTAATTAAAAATTAATTTATAAAATAGTTGTTAGTTCGTCAAATATTTACCGTCCAGTTAATGATTCCTCTGCCAAATATTGATCTATATTTATTATCTATAATGGGATTGTATTGTTAAAAAATTAAACAGATTTGGTTACAACGCCATTCAAGTTACTTCACTACACTATCACTTCTTCCCTTTTAATAAGCACGATCCGACACACAAGCGCTCGCGAAGACAATAGACACAATGATGCTTTCGTTAGTTGGCGGTACACTGTCCAGTGACTGCAAACGTAAATGGGGGTGTCCAGAATCGCTTGCTATTGGTACAAGCGACGTTGGGGACCGGCCAATCGCAGGTGAGTGTCGACAGCCCCCCAGCGGCATTTCACCCCCGAATATCAGAACGCAACGGCAGGTAAAATCAGAAACCCATGAAGGAGATAAAGTGCGATTATCAATGATTGAACACGCAGCTAACATGAGAGCTAGTGTAAAATATGGAATAGAAAATAATGTATACTAATCGATCTTTATATAAAAATTTATCTATCTATAGTATATCAATTTGTATACAAATCTATTTGTATACAAATATTTAAAAATGTACAAATGGATTTAATTAATAACAAACAATCAAATTATAGAGTTAAAAAAGTTAAAAAAAAATTTCGAAAACTCACAATTTAATTTGTATCGTGAGCAAATAAGCAAATTTGAACTAACTCAAGTTTGAACGATATCCGACCTCCAACGGTTATTTAAATCTGCCGCTACACTTGTTCCGAACATATGGTCGAGTGATGGCCCCCAACGGACCTTCATGGGAACCGGGCACAACCCCCGTACCACCAAATACGCCCAACGCCACGCTAACCCCCCTTAGTACGTTAATCGCTTCTCTCTCTACGGCTAATTCATAGCAGCACGCCAGTGAATTTAGACAATGAAAGATATGGTCGACCTCTATCACCCTCGAGACAGCATCGTCCGAACACATTATTGAGAAAAACGATCAAAATGAAAACCGAATTAATAACTAATAAATAAAAATATAATTAAGAATCACTATGGATGTGAGATAATGTTCAGATCTAAACAGAAAATTGTAAATGATTTTGTAAATACAACAAAAAAATATAAGAATTAATCTTCAAAATAATTTGTCAATATATGCACATACATGCATATGTACATTTTTTTCAATACATCTTTCTACAAAGTTTTTACATAAATAATTTATACATGAGGTAACATAAGTACAAAATTTTATAAATATATAAAAATAGATGATAAATATAATTAATTTTCTCGATATTTCTATAATAAGAATTTTTACCTAGAACTCGAAGAAACATCATAATTTATGAATTAAATATATCGCATGTTCACAAACAATCGCTTCTAAAATTTACGAAAACGGTTGAAAGTATTATGTTAATCTACCGCGCAGAAGGAGTAGCAAAGTCACGTTGCGGAAAGTCAACAGGTGGGATCCACTGGCAACACCCCCCGCGGTCGAGTAGTCAGTTGGCAGTTACATGGGAAAAAGTAACGGAAATCAATGTTCTTGCTGCATCGTGACGTTCACATTCAAACGATATCATTAAAATACATCGATAAATATATCCAAATAAATTTATTCGTCTATTCTTCTACGAGTTCGTTTACTTCTCTATACTTCACTATACTTTTCAAATTGTTAAGTATATACATTTTTTAAATTAAAATTAAAAGTTTTTAATGAGATTGATTAAATTCGTTTGCAACTGTAGAACATAAATAATTTTTTTACAGATAATCTAAAAAATTTAAATCTTTCTTTTCTAAAATATTAATATGAAATACGTAATATGTAATTATCGAAATACTGCAATAATTTTTCATCCAAAAATATATATAATAATACACGATTTTACAGAAGTATTTCCTTATTCCTAAAATAATAAGAATTTTTCCTTTAACAATACACACGTCTTTTGCATTAGACGATTTAACTAAGAAAGAAAATACATTTTTCTTCAATGAAATAAACGGAAAATCGATATCTGCTCGCATCTTTCAGTAACAATTTGTCGCACGCGACCGTAGCGATTTCGAATCAAACGTCAAATAAATGTGTCATTAGTCCGATGAATCAGATGGGGTTGTAACATGTCACACGCACCTCCCTACCTCGGAATACACCACCCCCTCAGGAAAGAGTGTCGCGTGCCCTTTTGTATGCGTATACCCCTTTTTTCTCATTCTGACCCGTGCCCTTTTTTTCGGTCTTCCCTGAGACCTGGTTATGCGCGTGTTAATCGACAATAGTTGACTATAAATTATCCGCTACCCTAAAGAGCTATCCGAAAGCACGCCGATATAAACGCATTTCGGGCGCAAAAAAAGAGAAAATGGCGATAGAAAAAAAAACAAGCACCGCAGAAAGTAACAGTCATAAGTCACCGTAACTGCCCGCAACAATTGCATCTGTCATGTTACCGCAACTCAATATGTGAGTCCAAAAATGTCTGGGAAAAACCATAATGTTGCAGTTAACACAAGTAATTATCGTTTCAACAAATATATGTTTATACAAATATGAATAAAAGATTGAATATGGTTGAATTATAATTATTATCATCATAATATTATCATCATAAATTACAATTACTTGCAATATACTTTAATTATTTGTTAAACTTTCTTTCTCTTTCAATTTAATTACGGTAAATACGGTAAATGCAAAAGATAATAAATATAAATTATAGTAAATATATTATAATAAAATTATAACAAACATAAAAAAATTTATTTTAATATTTCCATAT
>VBVR01004573.1:0-14110 GCA_011638315.1 Tetramorium parvispinum | reverse complement strand
TGTGTATAAGAGACAGCCCACGCCCCCTCCTCCTCTTCCCATTGCATCGCGCTTACTCGATGCAACCACTTCCCTTCCATCCCCGCGCGGCACTGCATCCCTCCCTCTTAGCCGCGTCCAACGGCTGCATGCGTGTGCATCTACCTGCGCCCTCGAGAGAACAGCACGCGCGCACGCACACACATACACGCGAGCGGGCACAGAGGCGCGCGCGTGACAGCAGTCAGCGTTTGCGTGTGTGTACGTGACACGTTCTCTCTGGGAACGTAAAAATAGCGAGAGCTCGTATCGAAAGCGATTCCTTATCCTCGTCAAGACTCCCTCCCCCTTCCGCCAAGCGGATTTTTCTCCGTCGCTTTTATCGCGCGCGGAAAAGGGAAACGCGCGCACGTCCCGTCGATCGGTCTCGATCGATCGGCGCGTGGAGGACGGCGAAGACGAAATCGAGAAAGCCGGTCTTCCCGAGAAACGGAAGGACGGTCACACTTCTCTTTTTTTTCCCCCTGACACCGGGCAAAGCCCCGCGTCATTTCGCTTTTCGCGCACGTCCTTATCAACGTCGTTTCAACGTCTGAAGGAAAATAGAGGTCTGGAATCGACCGCGGGCCAATTCCATCCGGTCATCCCCGTTACATTATTGTTATCGGGATTGACCCGCACGACGCTTTAATGAGATCGTCACGTTGCCGATATCCGCGAATTAAATCGTGAATCTGGATATTTTTACGCGACCCGCGACTGCGACGTCAAATAAATTCATACAAGATTTATGTTGTTTTACCGAGATTATATTTATATTCATGACAATTTCTGTTTCCGAGAAAGACATTTGAAAAGTTGCATCCTCTTATCATCGTGCACACTACATAGATTCCTTTGTAACGAGTAAAATTTATCTCAAGAACGTGATAAATGTTAAGGAGGTCGCGCAAAAAAGGCCAAAGGTAGGTAGTATCCGTGCAATGTAAAGCGGATATAGAGTCAAGATTATGTCACATCCTTCTGTTACATTATTTTTACATACTTCCTGATTGTCCGTAATACCTCGGGCAACGTATTTAAAACGCGCGACGTCACTCCATCCTCCTGATTGATGCACCCCGAGGCGGGCTGCTCCTATGCTTACGCGCGTATGTATACGTGAATGACTCCGAGCGTGTGCGTCGCTATGCGTCGCGTGTAGGTGGCCCTTACGTATGTAGTAAGTGTTCTTACGTGCGTGTACTTGTTTTGCGTACGCGACTGACGCCTTTACGAGCGCGGCTGACGCTTTTACGACCGTACCGTCGCGGTGCAACGTACGATTAGGAGTTAATTGAACGACGCCTCGCGTGATTCCGCCCTCCCCCCTCGTCCGACCGAGTCCGTGTCGGATTTCGACAAAGTTGGAAGAAAGCGAGACGCGCATCATGCGGGAGATAAGGCATTATCATTCCAGGCGTCCTGGTGTATCGACGCGCTCGCGCATAAATCATCCAGGCGCGAACGTTACGTGAACGTTCGCGTGGAAACGCGTAAACACCGCCGCGCAATCGTCGAAATGTGGGCGCAAATTGCCGCGGGGTTCAGTGCCGCGCGCAAATATAACATCAGGCCAAGTTGCATCGCTACTCTCTTTTTCTCTCCTCACTCTCGTCACTTTGTGCACTGCGATCCGTATGACGTGCCGCAGCACCACGTTTACACACGTCGTATATATGTATGTTATCAGATACGAATAAATCGATTGTACCACTTATAATGTACAAAATGATAAACAAAGGTTACAGAGAGATAAATAGAGAAAAAGCCTTTTCTTCAATTTGTAATTATATCGTCTGGAATAATTGTATCGCCATCAAACGTATTATTCAATACCGATTTAAACTATGATAATAGGTTCCCTCTAGGATATTGTTGATTTTACGATTAATTAGTTGCCAGTCGCATAAACAATCGAGCTCTGTCGCGGTTGCGTAATGAATACGCGTGGCCACTAAATTACACTATTATTATGCGACAACTCGCATGCAGAATTAAGGCTACTCAAAATGAATTAATGAGATGAATGATACATGCTGATGGCCGTGCACGTGTCTCACTTTCTTCAATTCGACTGTTTTCTTTCTAGAGAAATTTGCCGAGAATTACGGCACTTTTTTCTCCGACAAATTTAAATATAAAATCTTCAACCTTGATTTTAAAGATTTTCTCTGATCAGATATTTTGATCAGAAAGATAATGTCTAAACATAATCAGAGAAGAAACGACAAAAAGAACGATAAAAACAACTTATACAATAGACAATTTTAAAAACTAACATTGTAAAAGTATACAGTATAACAATATTTTGTAATGTTATAAAAATATATTAATAAGCTATTAAATAAAAATTTATTTTTATAACAATTGATATTTAGCCATTGCTATATTATACTAAGCATTTCTTCATTTTAAAACATTTAATATAAAAATATTGCTGCATTCAATTACGTACAAATGTCTTCGAACAAATATACTATTGATTTCATCGACACTCTTTTGAATCGTTCAATCCTGTTCCGTATTTTCAGCCTACCAATGAGCAGTTCATGATAAAATAAAAGTAGGAACGGCATTCCTCCGATGTCGCCTCTCTGTTGCCGACAAGCGAGGTCACTCCCGACCCATTCGCACCCTATAACGATGAAGTCCTTCGACTTTCGACCAGTACAGGAAGGGTGCGTGTGCGCGACATTTTTTTCCCCCATTAGGCGTGGTTAGGTTCGACAGGCGTAGGAAGCTCTCGCTCCGAGACACTGTCGCCGGAGATCGAAGGTATATCGATTTAGAAACGTGTAGGTGGGCGCTGACCTACCCCTACCCCCTGTCTCTTCGTCCCCGGAACGTCCTTCCAGGCGTGTCCTACCCCAACCCAGACATCCGTTTCGCCAACAAATAGGCTCTTCCCCTCCGATACGGAGCGACACAAGTAGTCCTGCAAGGATCTCTTTTCTCTCTTCCTTTCTATCTTTCTTTTCCTGTTCTCCCTTCTCTTCTCCTCACTCTTCGTAGACTCCTTGTATCCTTTTGCCAGGGCAACACGCGAACCCTCGTCAGGAGCGGTGTCCTATCGAGGCCAACCCCGCAAAAAATAGGATCCAGAGCCGACACGTCGTCCTCTTTGCCTTCCTCTGTCCGCTCTCCCGCCGTTACCTGCCTCCTTGCTCGCCCCCGTTCCTAAAACTTCGAAGCATGGAAGAAAATGAAGTAGAAGAGACACGATCTGGACAAGAATCCGACCCGACACCTGCTAAGAGAAGTCCTTGCACGTCCCTCATGTCGTATTCCTTTTATTTTCATCACTACTACCATTACTATTACTACTATCTCGATGGAAGAATAGCGAAAAGGATATGATTTACAAGACGTCGAAAAGAACCCTGTATCGCGAACAAATCGATTTTTAGATTCGTTTATTATTCTAGGGTAAATATAAAAATAAAATAGTTGATTACTATTTTCAGAAACAAAAATTCTCAAATAAAAACTGTTTTTCGTAAAATATTTAAGTTTTTCGTAAAATATTTATCTATTAAAAATTTTACTTCGGTGTTTAAAAGAAAAATTTTCGATTGAAAGTATTCTTGATTTCGCAATGCGATAAATTAATTCTTTTCTAACAGCTTCCTCTCTCGAGAAGCAAAAGAACAGAGTGTTCCAAGAATCTGAGATTTATTTTCATTAAGTTGAAATGTGTCTCACGCGACGGAGAAACATCTCGACCATTCGAGCATTCGGAAACATTTTAACGATCGTTCCAGGAAATTCATCTACAACGATTCGTCGGAGATACTGTTACCCACCACGAGTTAATTAATGAATGAAGCGCAGCAAAAAGTGTGATCTTCCGGAAAAAGCATTTCGCGAGAATCGATTTGTTCACGGTCAACGATAACAATAGGGCAAATATGACGTCGCAATAATTTCCAATAATAAAATCAACAGGCCTCAATCTTTTAAGAAACTTAACTCTACAATTATTAATTTAATATATCTGCTTTTACAACAATTGACGTTCGGAAATTTCAATTGTGGATAGATATTCCATTACAATTATACAGACTGTTGATTACTATTTTAGAGGGGAGTTAGGGTGCAATTAAGTATAATAATTAGGGAGCAATAAAGTGAGAGATCTACGATGTCCTAAACTCGCGCCCTTTCTGCTCGAGCAAAGGTCCACGTCGATGAGATGCCTAACCCTCATTATGACATGGAGTTTTCCGAGATTTTTCTAGTATCAGCGAACCCTCCCGATGCGCGAGGGCCATGTTCGGCTAATTGGCACGGAGCTCTGACGCAATTCCATGGAAGAGGGGCCGAGGACGGGCGCGTAGGGGCGGATTGTCGAGGGTCAGGGTCCCGGCCCCGCGCCCTCTCTCGCTCTCTTGCCATGCGGGAACCGGACGGAGCTCCTTTTCTCTCTATCTCTCTTTCACATTCCCGTACTTGTTCATTCTCCGCCGTTCATTTTCTCTCCGTTTCTCCTTCGTCGCTGTTTAACGCTGCGCACATATATCCTCACAAATGCACAGGACGCCACTACCTATATGCTTACATCGCGAGCTTCGTAAACGGGCGCTGTAATTTTGTCGGAGGATTCACGAAGATCCGGATCGACATCGCAACCCGGCCTATCCCGAGTTATCCTTCTGCCGAGTAGTATACGCAGCCAATCGAGTAACACTTCATGGAACCAATAAGATCGCCGGTGCGACCTGCAGCTACTCATCGCACCTCTGTCACATGAAATGCTCGCGAATCTCCTACGTTATTCTTTCCTTAAAAGGATATAACTAAAATTGTAAACTGACCTCATATTATTTTTGTGTTTTAAAATATAGAATAATCAGTTGTATATATTGAATAATGTTAAGAAAAATCCTACTAATGCAAACGATTTAAAATAAATCTCGTCATATTTTCAAAATAGTAAAAATAGAAGGCAGAACGATATAAATATTCCACTGATAAAACATAGCGCGCGCGTTACACTCGTATAACTTCAATAACGACACGAACCTTTATCTGACACTATCCGCTCGCATTTTTTTTTCCGCGTTATTTGGACCGCGCTTTTTAATCGTTCTGCCAACTCCGCGCGCGCGTCCGCCTCTTTCCTCGTACTTTCTGTCAGCGATAATGGCCGTGGCACCTATCTGCAGGTCGAAGGTCAGTCCTCCGCGCGATGCACTTTATATATTCGAGGAGATACGGACGAGGCGAGCGACACGCCGGAGAACGCCCTGACGACCGAAATCGACGCTAAGCAAATGAACTCACACGTTTTTCTCAACGAAACGGTGGGAAAACAGGGAATGACATTCGGTAAAACGGAAACGTTTACTTAGATTCCGAAATCGTCGTTGTTCTCGTTGCGCCAAGTGCTGTGGGCGTGGCGAAAAATGAAAATAAACCTTCGTGATAGCGGGCGATAAAGCCCATCATCTCGAAGCCGATAACGGGCGCAAACAGGAAGTATGACAGAATAAAAATCTTCCGAAAAACAAGCACCCGCCCCGGAGTTTATCTCGTATTACTGCAATGCTGTCGCAATTTAGGTCTCGATATAGTGCCAAAAACGTACAGAGAGGAAAAAGTTCTTTTTCGGACGGATTAACGTAAATACTTTATTAGCATATCGCTCGCATATTTGTCGATGAATTCCAACCTATGATGCGATTGGCGATATAATTTTATTGAATCAATATTTATATCGATATTTACATTTTGAAATAGGGATTGTGTCGCGAATTTGCGAGGTTTTCTTTTTCTTTATTGGAAACTGATTTCATTCTGTTAGAAGAGCGTATTGAATTTCTGATTTATTATTTTTATTTTTTTTTTTTATTCGATTCATTATTAAAATATTTAAGTTTCGATATGCATATCTATGTATGTATATGTCAAGTCAGCCATAACTAATATAAAAAATTTCAAAACTTAATGATAAAAATATTTAACGATTCTTAGGAATCGATCGATTTGGCGACATATTAAATGTAATTATAGCGACATCCTTAATTACCTTGACCTTATGTACGAGCCGCTGAGAAACAAGGTATAAACTCAAGAAAGTGAGTACGTGGTATAATTCACTTTCAGGGACTATAAAAGACAGGAAAAAGTATGAATCACTAAAATTTCTTTACCACATGAAATTTTAACATTTCTTTTGTAGATTTCACCGATTAAGCCGTCAATTGTTATAAAGTCTGAATTTACATTCAATCAAAATTTTTTATTACTCAAAATTCGAAAAAATTGTGTTATACCATTTTGATTCTCAATGACTCATATATATGACATAATCGATTCGAAAATAGAAACTTGATATTTGCACACGAATATTTGCCAATCATGACCGCATGTAACTTTTTCTCGGCGTAGAGCAACAAAATTAGATGGAAAATCTAATCATAAACTTTAAAGTAAAATATGATAAATGGTATAAGTATATAGTGCGTAAATGTTCACATTATATATTCTAGGGATCGAGTGCATGTCTTATGTAGCTACCCTAAGAATTTAAGATGCGTTTATCGAATGTGACAACAGACTTCGAACACGTCGCAATTACATTTGATGTATTTTATCGCAGTTTTTTATCGATAACTCAGCGTGCAAATGCGCGTTGGTCATCGCCAATAATCCCAATAAAACGTTTTCACCGCAGAACGTACGCAGGAAGCACATTTCACTCGCGAGTGAACGAGCGGAACGAGAAAAGTATATCGCGAAAGAGTCATCGACGTTCGCTTCCTAATCGACGTGATTTCATTTATGAATATATGAATATTCAAATGATCGGGAGAGTAAAATATCAATTTTTCCGCATCTTATAACCAAGTGCGAACAAATACTTGAAACACTGTAAGCCTCCAATTAACTTTCATGATACCAATTTATCTTCTACAGGTCATTATAAAATCAATCATGGAAAAGGAATCATTACATTCTTTGTATAACATCTTATTTTCAAGATATTAAATTTTCTTAAAAAATTATTTCAATTTTTGAGAAAAAAAAGGAGATAGTGTTATTTCGCAGTAAAAATTATCGAACGTATTGCAATATTATTCTACTTCTAATTATAGCTTCGAAATATATATAATATGATGAAATTTTCTATTTAATAGAGATGAATGTATAGAATCAGCTTATTTTCTTTTTGGCAATATAGGATCAATCGACTAATATTTTCATAGATGTAAAACGTAATTGCAAAAATCAAGTTTTTCGAATCTGAACTGATATCGAGCACTTAAGACCATGCCGCGATATTACACTTTCAGATACAAGACAGCGATGAGCTGCTTACAAGTTTGCGACAATTGTATGTACATCAATGCATATGCATACCAGTGCCCATGCCGCAAACGCAATATAAAGAATCCACGGAAGTTACCAACAGAAACGCAACGTCCTGTTGCCCCCGGCACAAATACATAATCTCTTGCTTAAAATGATTTTTTCAATCATTACATTCATGTTCGACTCTAAACTGAATGATGATTAAAAATATCAGAGTCAAATAAAGCTATGATAGAAATGGATGCAAGAAATAGCAACCAATTAATTACAATCTTTCAAAAGTTGAGGAATATTAAAAAAATTTTATGAGAAAAATTAGAAATGATTTGTCTTATTATAAATCACAATATATTATAAATCACAAAAAATATATATATTCTAATTTTAAAATTGTTTATAATTTATATATAGCATAAATATAATTCACAATGTTACATAAAAAGATAAAATAAATTAATTTTGCCAATGTATACTTCAAATAATTTTGGCTAAGATTGATATTGGAGTACATAACATTGATAAAAGTATATAATCCATATTACATGCTACAGGAAAAATATTAGATTGATGTGAAAATGTTGTCGTGTTTTTCGTCAAACTTTATGTTAAATAAAGTTAGAAACTTGAAGTTCTTTGAAAAGAGAAATGAAAAGAAAGTAATTTTGCTTCAATTTCATTTTTACTTGACAAATATGACACACAAACACTTTGCAGCGATCGTAATTTCTTTCTATCTATACACGATTCATCATACACAATTTACAAACACTACGAAATATTTCATAATCGAATTGCTATGATTCAGGAAGAAGCTGCATTTGAAGAGTGCTATGATGATTGAACGCACTTTCCTGAATCATTTGTAGAAAGTTCATACTTAGTCGTGATGGAAAGTCGACAAAAAATGTAGAACAAGGTGCCAGCGTGAAAGTCGATCTCCGTTGCTCGCATTAGATGCGTTTTGACGAACGAGGGAAAAAGTGCATAAAATCGAAACTTCGTGGACAGTAATACCAATAACTTAAAATATCTGCAATAAGTTTTAATATACCGTGTTTAATATACTGATGTTTGTCATTTTTCTGTTTGTTATTCATTTGAAGCATCTACTATTACTACTATATCAATAAATCTTTCATTTTAATACGCCGCTGGATTATTATTATTATTAAATTGAATTATTAAAATTGGGTTCTTGAAAGTGGCATCAAGGTGACGTTTCTTGACCAAATTTCCAGCGAGAAAAAATGCGTTCGCAATTTCTCGAGGAATATACGCGTGATTTCTGACACATCCGCGCGTTTTTCACGAACATATGGCCGAGGTTCGTTCGTTTACGCACGAATTGCACGGCAAACGAGGAGGTCCTTTGCCAGCCGAAGGACATAGCCCTGAAATTTAGGGGTTGTTTCCAGGCGGTTTGCGAACCGCCTGGCGTTCCCATCGGAGGGGGTTGGTTAGTCCGCAGGGTGGTATGGTGTATAGCAGACAGGGCGTGGTCGTCCTTGAACCTACCTATAGAGCTACAGAGTGACCCTCTACCTCCCCCCCTCTCTCTTTCTCTCTCTCTCTCTTTCTCTAGCACTCTCTTCTTCCCTCTCATCCCTTCGACCTTCCAAATCCGCCGATCTTTTTCTCCCTCACTCTCCTCATCTCGCACCCTCACTTCCCTACCCCCGTTCTATCCACTTCCCACTCTTCGTTTGCTTTGCGCACAGGCCACGAAACGAACGGTTACCTCGCGATGTCCTTTTGATAGGTTCATTGAGACAGCCACGCATTCGGCGAGCCATTTGCATGAATTATTTTTCATTGCCCTCGACAATTCTCCACCAAGAGTGGATAAGCGGACAAATAGAGACCAGCATTTGACATTTTGTCAAGTAAATGATTACAGCTGCGCAAAAAGACTCGTAAGAGAGTAAATACAAGAGAAAAGTCCATAATTTGTACGGCTTGCTATAAACGCGCTCCAATTTTTCACTAAAAGTTGATGCTACAAACTGGAAACTAAAGCTAATGCACAAAGAAGAATCTAAAATCGAGTTTAAATTGAAGCTTATAAATTTATACAGAGTTTCCATGGTACGCGTTTGTACCCCGAACCCTTCGTGCATCGGGAGAGATACACACTACAGAAACTTGACGAAGCGAAGCAATGGCGAGACACTGTTGTTTCGACCCTTCCACGCAATTTTAATTTTTCACTCAGCAATTACTCGAGTCGTTTTCGTGCAGCACGATACAAGGACTCCGCCAAGTGTTGGTATAATTTCGAGCAGTAACTAAAGTAGAAATTATTTATCGCGCATATGTGTGTTCATATATCGTGTTCTACATTTGTCTTATTACTTTGCGCTTGAATTTAAATTATAAATTTTATTACAATATATACATAACGTTTATTTTTATTTAAAAACTTGATAAATAAAAATAAAGCGCATCTCTAAAATGTATGTAAAAATTATTAGAGAGTTTGAAACTTTTTTAAATATTAAACTATGAAACTTTTTTAAATATTATCGTTTAACAGGTGCGTGGAGCTTAATTTTTAATTCTAATTAGACTTATCGCAATAGTATCACGAGACATTTCATTATCTCTCTCATATCCTCGACGAGCATTTAAGCGGCAACAAATGTATTATTTCATCCCTACCAGTATCTCCCCCTTATTTCCTCATCAACGTTGCCGTCCTAGGCTGTTAAGGTAGGTTAGGCAGGGTATCTTCCACGACGTTGCTTTGTCGTGTCGAGACGGCTTCAATTTAATAGGACATCAACAATTATTCGGTTTCAAACTTTACGAACATCGACGCTGATCGATACTTTGCAGCCGTATGTACATTTTATATACGGAGCATAGGTAATGTTAGTCGAACGAAAAAACTCTTGAAGCAGTAAATTAGTGAGAACGAATATAAATACTTCATATATATCTTTAAAATGCACACAATAGTTCAATCGGTTACAAAAGAAAAAGCAAAAAGATTATTCATATTCATCATGTCTCGACAAATGTCTAATTAAAAATTAAAATATTGACGTCTAACATCAATAACGAAGAGACGAATGTCCAAAATTTGATACTATTATTATATCAATATATCCTTAATAATGCGTCAATATTATTAATGTAGCGTAATCGAATCATCGATACCGTAATGCCATTGATGCATCGTAAATTGGCGTCAACGCGAGAAGGGACATTCTAGTACTTCATTATCGCAACGTATTTATCGAACAATCGGATTTCTCGCACTTCAGCGACTGGCCTCGGCTTTGAATTTTACATGAAGTTACGTCCGTTCCGCCGAACACTGCTTGATTTACCGCAAGCCGACACTCTCAGTTAGGCAAGTCGCTTCCAATTAATTGACCGATCGATTGAGCGAATATACATACGCGTGGCAAGCGAAAAGGCAGAGTCGCAGAAAATATTTTCTACATAATAACCTCGCGCTTATATCGTTCTATAATTCATCACAGAAAAAAATATTGGAAAAGCTGGAAATATTGGAGTTTTCAGAGCATTGTTTTGAAAATATTGATATTTCTTATTGCTTCAAATATAGCAGATATTTGTAAGCAAACACCGCGAAAAAGACAAAACACGAACTTGATTCACGATAAATAAACAATATAATGATAAATATAATGATACTTGTGATTTATGCAAGTATAACATATTTTTATACGAAAGAATGATTGATACAAAATTAAATATTTCGAACGTTGGCAGATTAAAACAGCGATAATCTAATGTCTATATTAAAATCAATACTATAAAAATTAAACGATTTATACTTCGAGTTTGCACAATAGCGAACATGCAACATTAATTCATAATCCGTCTCTCATCGTCTGTAAAATCTACAAAATAGTGCTTTTAATATTTCCCCAAATAATAGTGCTTGACTAAAGATATTCGTTCACTAAAACTCAAGTCTTTTAACATATTTTTCTGCTGTTTTCCACTCGTTCAACCATCATCCTCTGCATTTTTTGTTTCTCTCTCTTTGTCAAATATATATTTATAGTTACAACTAGTCAACTGAACTCGACTGCATCAGACAAGTTTACCTTTACCGCTTTGCAACAAAAAAACACTGTGCCAATAGAAGACAAACGTGATACAATAAAATTGAGTCGAAGGGATACGTATTTTCAATATTGTTAACATAGTAGGTACGTACATTGCATCAACATGATATTAATCGTGCATGAGGGAGGCCGCTTCAGGTAGGCAACAAGTGATAGGAAAGCTGTCAAATACAACAAGTAATAATAGAGGTGTGCGAAATACGACGACGGCTACGCCAATGATACGTATCAAGACAGAGTCCACGGAATTCGCCTGGAATTTTCGCGAGATGGAGAGATGGTAGAACAGGAGCCTTCGTAGTCATGGCGACTCGGTAGTCGCCCGGCTGCTTCACTGGTTGATCGATCCACCACGGTCAAGGTCATCCACGAAACCACAAAGCGGTCGTTCTGTCGACGGACACACCCCCGCAGACGGTGGCTCTTCGCCAATCCTCATTTACGCGATTAGACATAATCGGGGCGAAGTAAGAGTCAGAGCTCTTCTTGGATTTTTTTTCTTTTCAGAAGAATGTCACCACAAACATGGAAAAAGGAATCGGATAACTTTCTTTCTCTTCCTGTAAAACAAGCTCGTTAACTGAAGTTCCAAAAAAAGTAACCTTTAATAATTCTTTCCCCAATAAAACAAACTTAACTTGTCATAATCTTGCATTTATTTTAGACTCGGAGTTTTCGATCAGAAAAATCAATGCTTTATTAAAATGTTCTCGATTATGTTTAATATAAAATAATATTTTTAGTTTCCAAAAAAAAAAAAATAAAAATAACATTCTAAACTAAAATAAATAATCCTAAACTAGTATAATTCAATTGTGTAATATAATTACACATTATGAAGAAACTAATTTTATAGTCCGGTTTTATTAATACACCAAATTATATATCTCGAATAATAGAAATTGATTGCTCGAATAATACAAATTGATTAAACTTTTGAGATCATACATTGTTAAGCAAAAAATAACTTTATATTTTTTGCTTAACTTCCAGTTTTATCATTTTCTTTTTATGCATATATTAAATGAAGCTATACATCCAAGACTATCGTTGAATCGATTAATAGAAAAAAGGAATTTAATATATTTAATATATAGAGATACTGTCAAGTTTGACGAAACTACACATCGAGAAAAGGTCGCATTTTATTACTACTAAGATGTAACTTATTTTATTCTCTGAAATTCTCAATGTTACGAAATGTCGTAACGATGATAATTTTATCGAACAGCGACTTTTTTTGTGGTTTTCGTTCATAAAGAAGATTGGTTTAAGAATCACAAAATACGATCAATAAATGCCTCAACCTTGATAAAAAAAAGGAAATAACGATATTTTCATTAAAATATCGTATCACAAAATAATAATTAAATACGTAAAAATTACCTATTAAATAAACTATTAAAATAAACTATCAAATTAAAATCGACATACAAAAAATGCAAAATATTTTTACAAATCACCATCACAGTGAAGAGAAATTACCTATTAAATAAACTATTAAAATAAACTGTCAAATTATTATAAAATCGACATACCAAAAATACTAAATATTTTTACAAATCACCATCACAGTGAAGATTATTAAAAAAATAAAATAAATATTCTTTTAATATTTAAAGCTGTCATAGGACAAGTTATTCTTTGAATCACGATATACTATTAGTATCAAAACTAAACTTCTTCAACAGCTTCAATAAAATTCCGAAATGTATTCCATGTACACATCCATCCTATTTACCGATCGTGCTGTCACTTCTTGTCGTCTATCGCGACGTAATGTGCAGAACCGTAAACGAGTGGTATATTTACGATTCGCTCACGTCCGGCGTGAGAATGTAGACGTCACTTTCGCGTCGCCGTCGATATTAGCCCATCTTCAACGATGCGATGACGTAAATGAAGTATACGCGAAGAGCACGAGTATGTCAAGTATGCGGAGCCGGTACGCAGAGGATAGCGTTGTCGTTATCGTCAATTTGCCGCAAAAATCCGTCGTCGATTCGTCTCTCTCGCGTCTTCGCGCGAATCCCGGCTGATTTATCGGCCGCTGCGTCAAGCACGAACGAAACGCGACTTAACGATTACATCACGTACATGAAGCGCTCGCGTATCAAAGAAGGAAATGATGACATAGCGAGTGATTATGGAAACTTATAACATGTTTTGTCTATTGCAAGTTCGAATTTTTGACATCGACAACTATATTTCGCTGACAGCATCGTGATACGTCGTCGTCTCATTAGTCAGTGGATTGTCTTTGAGATGTCGGGAAACCTTGATCGATTATATCCGATAACGAGAATGACAAACGACCTAATATTTTGCTCTCATCTTTTTTACTGAATTCATGATTACTTTTATTACAAAAATTTTATTTTCTCAAAGTCATATTCGTGAAACATTTATTCTAGTCATTTCGATAATTAAAGTAGAAAAAAAGTTATCACGCATGACAAATATTCAAATAAGAATTGTATAAATAATAATTTGAAAAAGTTGGGACATAAAAAAAAATCAAAATTAATGATCGTAAAGGAAGAAACAAACAAATATATTTAATTATTTAAAAAATTAATTATTTTAAAGATAATATAGACTAAAAAAATGTATTAAAAAAATACTTATAATTAATCCGTAAAAAAAATAATCAGTACATATGTGTATATAAA
>VBVR01004572.1:1063-14118 GCA_011638315.1 Tetramorium parvispinum | reverse complement strand
TATATATATATATATATATATATGTACTGCGAGCGAGATAAACTTATAAAATACATTCTGACGTTTCAACAGGGTGTATCAGTTTACTCGCAAAATTGCGTATTTCATACTGTAATAATGGGCTGCCTATGATTATTATAGATACATATATTAATAATTATTTCGTTTTTTCAATATAGATTATAACGAAATAATTTTGATTCTCGGATGGAATTGATTATCCTTGAAATAATTTTGTATTACGAGGGATTATTCTCTGTGGGTGACTTGCCTTCCGAGCGATGAAAATGAACGAATCAGTTCCTGGAGAACGAATTCTTCATTCGAAGTATCGGCCGGCCCGTGTGAGTCAAGCTCCCCTTCACGCGCACCGTTTAACGGACGGATTACTCATCTAATCGGGACAATCGCGATCTTTATCATCGCGCCGGGCAGCGCGTAAGCTTAATCAATTTTATGCGCTTGGAAAGCCGCGCGTGCGAATTTTCGGAACGTGCGTAAGCACGGCCGCTTCCCGAACTGTGCGCGGAAATCTTGGAAAACTGCGTTGATCAGATCAATGTTATATATAGCTACTATTATTTATATGTATAATAAAAATAGCTTATGATGGGGAGAGAGAGATGTCGGATATTATATATTATATGTAACTATTATTATTTATATATATGATAAAAATAGCTTGTGATGGGGAGAGAAAGAGATGTCGGATTCTCTTTCAAAATCTCCCAAATTATATATAACAAGAGATGTGACAGGTTCTAGATTTTTGTAGCACAATCATTGAATTTGATTTTGTTTATTTTCAATCATATTTAATTAGATTTATTTATATTTAGGGATAACGCGTGACTTCGTGCTAACGCGAGTGATCTTAATAGCTCTTCATCCCACATATCTCATTTTCAGCCGAAAGTTACAGAAGAAGTTTAGGTAACATTAGGGACTATTACACCTATCCAAATCTATCTTATACTACTCCTCCTTATTTATATTCAACATTCTTTAAATTGTATTTTAGGTACTCCTTTCTCTCATAATATATATACATATTTTAGATATATGTATATTGTCACGCATATATATATATATATATATGTAAATATGTATGTATGACGAAAATTTATATATCATAAAAATATCATAATTTTATAAAATAGTAATTAGATAATTAAAGTTTCGTTAAAATTATAAAATTCTTATGTGGTACGTATATATTTAGTGATAAGATAACTCATATTATTTGGATATAATAATCATTATTTAAAATACCATATGAATTACGAATACGTGTAGCAGAAAGGAGCATCACCACTCGATTACGCCAGGGATGTACTCGTCGATCAATTTCTCGTAGTAGGGCCACAGTTTCTCAATGTCCGGAACGGCGTTGCTCTTAGTATAAAGATCAAATTTGCTGCAAAATTTTTGCATCGAATTAATCACCAATGATACATCTTTCCAACTCTAATAATATAATACAATTTATATTCAAATTCTATTATAAATTAGATTATAAGATACTTCTTATAATTTGTAATAATTTAATGGAATCAATAATTATTTACTTAACTTCTTATATCTTTATTTTATTTCTCATTTAAATTATTTTATGTTTAACTTACTTAAATTTTACAACCCATTTTATCATTTCCATATCTTCTGGAGTGCAGAAGTACATGTAATCGCCACCAGCGTGCCAGGGATAAAAGGAGTGATAACGGATCATAGCCAAAGCCTCCTTCGGTAATTTGGTCTTGTTGTGCACGAGTAAACGGTACAAGTACTCGTCATGGCCCCATGACATCATCAGATTGGATATTCCGCACTTAGGTTTATACATGCCATATTTTGTACTGCAACAAAATATCCCCAATTGTTTAGTCATAATATATTCAATTTGTCCCTGCACGTCATCATCCTAAGACTACGAATTCTGCGACTAACTTAACGTTGAAATTTTTCTTGGAACTCTGCACGTAATAAATGTATTCTCCTTACTCACATAAATGCACAATTAGTCATGTACTTTGAACAAATATCTGTTTTATATCAGATTTTTTTAATAATATTTTTTAATAACAGAAATTTTCGTTATCATGAAAAAAACTAAAAGAACTGGAACGTACTTGTAACGACAGTCTTTACTATCGGGATTATTGTCAAAGCTCGTCGCTCTGTATGCGATGGAATCGCCCCAGGCACAACCGACAGGGAATGTGTCACCCACCACCGCCCACTGGGGTTCTCCGTAAAATGCCATTACCTATAATATAATGTACAGTTACTTGTTATAATAATATATTTATTATACATCTGAATCCAATAAATTGGATAGCTGTAAAATCGTAAAAAAAGTGTAAAACCAAGTTATGTGATAAACATATTGGAAACAATAATCAAATTTACCACAAAAAGATTAAACAATAACAGACCGAAAATAGAATTTTCAAATATATTTATTATAAAGGACACTACAGAAAAAGAAAAACTCATGTAGCGAACTGATATTATTTATCGATGTCATATGTTATAATAAATCAAAGTTTGAATAGATAATGGATCGACTATTGACGAAATATCGAATACTTCAAAGTTAAAAATAATAGAGCGGTCAAAGACTCAAAAAGAAACTCTCTTAAATACAGACATTTAGAAATAACATTATTGGAAAAAGTATTGAGCTGTCTGAAGCATAGCGCAAAGATTTAGGGAAATAATTCTAAAAAAGAAAGCGAACAAAAGAAAGGAAAATGAGAAAGCTTGAGGGTCTTACATAAAGAAAAAAGTATTTTATGTTCAAAGTGATTTTTCCTATAATCTCATATTCTAAGCTTACTGTTTTACAGTAAATATATTCCTCTTTCAATAAAGTGAAAAATACTTTTTTCTCGATTAAATACTCTTATTTCTACTATTTTTCTCTTGATTTCAGAGGAATCTTCTTGAGATATCTCAATATAAGAAAAAAATCCTTTAAGAGAGGATTCCACGTATATTAAAATTATTATTTTTGGGTGTAGAAATTAAAATGAATTTTCAAGAGAAAAATGAATCCGGCTTTCCAGAGGAGACGTAAAAATATTAGTGTTTCGCACGAAATATTTATAGACAAAATAGAAAGTTTTACATTATTTTTAAGGTTCAGATTTTTTTAAATATCCTTCTTTTGTAAAGTACGAGTTAATAAAATTATTCATCGAGAGGTATTCTTATAAGACTTTATATTTAATCTCACCTTGCCAAGATCGTGAATTAATCCAGTAAGCTGAAACCAGCCCAGGTCCGGGTGCTCCTTTCTGATGGATTCCGCAGTTTGAAACGCATGGACGATATTAGGCAGATTCGTGTCCGGATCACTCTCGTCCACGAGATCGTTCAGTTTGATCAGGGCGTCTTTCACCGTCATTTTGAATTTATTGAATTGAAGCCAATCTTTCATGCGAGCTGCAGAAAAAGCGATTCTGTTATTTCTGTCTTATCCCCTTTCTAATTATATCCGAAGCAGTGCAAATAAGATACAAATTCACTCCTGCAAATTATTTGGAGATAAACTTTCTCTCATTCATGATTCTGATTTATGCTTTTGTCTAGTCTTATTAATTCTATCCATTTATCGCCAAATAAATGCCAATTGTAATTATAATATAATTAATATACCTAATATAATTTCAATATAATTGTATTTAGTTTTTCGTTTTGACTAACATTTTACAAATTCAACAGTTTGATTGGTGTGCATTGCTTCGTAAGTCTTGCGAACTCGTTCCTTAATGGGATCTTCGGAATCTATATCATAGTTACGAAATTCACTTTGCAGCTTTCCAGCGTACACTGGCTCAGGTCGAAACTGCTCCGACGGGTCCAGCAAGGTAGTATGACCACGACTCTGTTGCTGTAAGAAATCAATCTATAACATTATACTATTTTCTAATTATATTAAAAAAATTTAATTTTTAAATATTCTTGATTTAAATTTTGCTTTTGATATTTTTTAGTAATAATTTCCAGTAGCACTACCATTACTATTAATAATTATTATTAATAAACGTTTGTATTATAATAAAAGTATATATGTAGACTCAAAAAAATTTATTACGAAAAAATATATTGTGTCATCTAGTTCTGTGTTATTGAATATATATTTATTATATTATACAAGAGAAACTGAATAAACATTGATTCACGTTAGTGAAATACTTTTCCTTCGCATGAAGAAATTTATGGATTTAGTTAATGACCTATTTAAATTAATAGCTATAGAAATGTTATATGTTTGAAAATTTTTTAAATATGTATATGTATATATCTTCAATCGAAAAATAAAGTCCTTCACTGAATATCCTTCGCAATATATTTTTTGTTTTATGATGATCATATAGTTCTTGTTTGTGGGTGTGTATGTGTGAGACAGAAAATATAAAAATGATAAAATTCAAAAGAATTGTAAAAATCAGATTGTAATGTTCGATGGTTTTTACTATATGAAGTGGAATAAAGATTAACGCTTTTTTAAAAATTAAATATAATACTGTTTATCCTTTATATTGTCTTATTCTATATAAAAATAAATAACTGGGAAAAATCTAAATTTATATGATTTTTTATTTCCTTATCTTTTTTATCAAAAGAAGAACTTGGTGCTCCTGAAGTTTAACAATATTCTGTTTCAAGAATATTTGTAATTCTGTATGAAAACACTTAAAATCATAATTTTATTTGCCAATTATGAGATGTGTTGTGAGAAATTACGGAAAAATTGTATCGATACGGAAAAATCCATCTTTACTGTGCGTAAGCGCTTATCTATCTAATACATATCTATCTAATATACGGAAAATGAGTTACATATTTATTTATATCGAAATTTTACGTATGAGATTTATGACGTGATCTCATTGCGATTAATATATGTACATTGTGTAATGGAGCATTATCGGTCTCTATTTTAAACATAACTTGAGACGCGAATCATGAAGCACGTCAGGCGAAATTCATATTTGTAAAAAAGCTCTCCGAAAGAAATTTCATCTACATCACATCTACATGACAAATTTTTAATTACGAATTTGAAAAAAAGATTTATGCGTTCAGCAATAAGTCTCACTAATTTATATGAAAAAGCAATTCAGAGCGACACAAAGCTGTTTGTTAAATACTAGAAATGAGATGATTTTTTAATTAATTGTGTAAGCTAATGTCACAAAAAATAATTAAATAATGAAATAATTGCTGAGATTTCTCGAAAATAAGTAGTTTTACTTATTTATATTATTAATTTATATTATTAATATATATTATTAAATTTTGAGTTTCGAAATTTTTTCAGAAACAAAGTCGGGATGTACTTACAGCTGTCGTGACGGACATTCTGTTTTCTTACGAGTGTTCCCTTACGAAAAACAACTACCGTCTGTCTTACCCTGCGTGGAACTGCGAGTTAGCTTATAAAGTCGAAGACAATTCACCCTTGATCCCTATATCGCTTGATGGTCCGGCGATGGTGGAGGAAATGGTGGTGGTGGTGATCGCAAGCACAGTGTCAAATCACATCGCTGCTGTCTATCACACCTTCCCCACTCCATAATACCCCATTCTACAATTCCGGACTATTGTGTGAATACGAATACCGTAATCAGGATAGAGTAATTATGAATTTTTATCTGATCACCACAACGATTTACGTCTTACGAATCGGTCGAGCATGACCTTTTAATATGCCACGTGATAAAGCTTAAAAGTAAATATTTAAAAGAACGCTTTCAGATTCTGACAAAATTTCCGATGCTAATCGAGCAGTTTAAGAGCTAATTTCTTAGATAAGTAAAGTTAAAAACAAAATATGGCAATTATCGCGATAATATAGAAATTCGACCGAAATCGATGTTGAAAGATATCATTTATCGTCAGACATGAATGACGCTCTTTATGTGACGAAAGAAATTATAACGTGACTCTATGAGTGCTTTGAAAAAAATTTACGACCGCAATTTCTTTATTTTAGCGATTTGTTTTCAATGAATGTCTTGTTCATATTCGCGTCCCTCAAACAGATACATCAGTTACGAAAAACGACGAATTTCAAGATAACGAAATAATCTAATAACATAATATGGTAATATATTATAATTATGTATATATATTTATAATATAATATATATAATTATAATATATTGTAGTATAACAATATTCTAAATAAATGAAAAAGCAAGCGAAAATAATTCGTCGAAATAAATATTCGACGAACAGAGAAAGCGTTTTAGAATGCCTGATAATTTTTAACGGAAACTGAATGCCTAATTTTCGCTTCTTCTTTTTAATCGAAAAACAATGAAACAAATCAGGTGCCGATAATAGCACATCTAAAAATAAATTTCTAAATTGTCTACTTATAAATCAGCAATTTGTAACACTGATAATAGTGACGCACATTATAAATAGTTCGTTTAACCGCGTTAAACCGCATTGGTTTGCCATGATGATCGGTTGACACTCGGTGCAACCAACGTTCGAATGATGTCAAATATATAATACAACTGTTACCATTCCGCGGCAAATGGATTCAATTGCCGCGCGTTTTTAGATTGCGCGTGCATTCGGATGTTTAAGGATTCGGCCGTCGCGCGAAAATGCGAAATGACGCGAAACGATAAAGAAACGATAACGTTAGCGTTTCACGAATGAGAACGCATTTGCAACGTGCTCGATGAGTGAAAATATCCAATTCGATAACCTTTGATATTGCATAATTTCACGACCCTCATACAAAATATATACTTTTTCATTACACATTCGTATGTATATTATCGGAATTATTTCAATTTATCGCAAACTTAATGTTTTCTTTAAACATATTGGCATAATACTATTTTTTACGTTTGAAAACTAATTTATCTTCCAGATATTATTTGCAACCTGCATGTTAATTATTCTATTGTGTTAAAAGTTGGTTTCAGAAAATTAAAGAAATGGAGTTTTTAGTTCTGGTCTACAACCTTGTTTTAAGAAAATATTTTAGCTCTAAGTTGTAAGCTGTGATCAATCACAATCGAAAGTGAGCAGAATAATCGACTGTAATTGGTTACTGTTTATCGCTTAGAGCTAAAATATTTTGTCAAAGCAAAGTTGTAGTCCAGTACTTATATATAGCACGTCATATATATATATAGCTTATGAGTTTTTTATGAGACATTTCTTTCCAAACTTTCCTTTTTATATACAAATGAATAATTAAGACACTCGGGAATAGAAATTCGATAAATTAGTTGAGCTGAATCATAAATAAATAAATGACTTTGAAAAATAATAACATCGGACGAATGCGTAATGGAAAATAGAGAGATACACAATACACATGTAAGAGATGCAAGAGGTAGACTATAAACATATAAACACATTTAAAAATTAAAGAGTAAATTCTTCGTGTTTCATGATGATTTTCGAAAAGTTGTATCAAATTTTTCACAATACGCGATTATAATATTTATAATAGTAATGCGTGTATATATACAACATTTCTTGATGTAAACATTTAAATTAAGCGACGAGACGTCATCAAGGTGAGCTGGAATCCGAGTGGCTTGTATTGCTTTCCCGCCGTCGTGAATTGTGTCGATGCCTGTGCGAGGGACTACGCGAGCGAGATCTGTGCCGTGACGATGATTTCTTGCTCTTCTTGGATCTGTGCGAACGAGATGAACTCGAGCTATCGTAATTGCTGAAATATACACGTGCATTTGACAATTTGAAAAGACAAAATACCTCAACAAGATTTTAGACTATAAGAGATGAATAATATGCAATTTAAAAGATGATATTTTAAAAGTGTGACTACACTTAGCAATAAATAATTTTAACAGAATACAAGTTAAAGATAAAATCTAGCTTAATAAGCAAATAAGTACAATGAGTAATATGTCTCTTTGAATAAAAATTAAATTGTGAGCTTCATGTTGTCAAGAATACTTATTACATCCAATATTACAATAATTTCAATTACCTCCGATGAGAACTTTTCTTTTTTTTGTGCTTCTTGTGCAGTTTGTGCCTGTCTGTGCGACTTCCGCTCCGACTTCTGGAACGTTGTCGCGATCTTTTGCCGCTCAGGTCCGCGCCCTTCAATCGATCCATCAGGGAATTGCCGCACATCTTCGTATCTTGCGAAGATCTATCTTTATTATCCTCGATGGTAGGTGATGGCACAGACTGCACCTCGTCCGAATCGTCCTTTCGGGAATTCGGATTCACCGTGGTAGAACCGGTCTTAAGTGCTGGCGTTTGAATGTGACTGAGAAATATAGCAGCTCTCTTTTTTCTCTCAAGTTGCAATTGTCGTTCCCTGGAAAGTAACTTATCTCGCGCAGCCGCTGCCAACTTATCCTTGATTCTGTCTTCCTGCGCCTGTTTGTGCTTGATCTCCTTCTGACAATCTTCGAGAATATCGTCCGTCAAATCCACCAACTCTTTGTCATCGCTCTTTGGTTTCTTTTCTGATTTCGACGGATCTCTGTCTCCAATGGCGATCGAAAAATTCGGATCGGCCGTGCTATCTTCAGGTGAACCAGGCTTGGAATTAGTGTCTTTTTTGTCACTTTCCATCTCTTCGTCGCTCTCTTCTAATGGTAAAGCATTTCTCTTCTCGATTACCGTGCTCTCTCCGTCTTTCGGTTTTTTTATAGAGAATGAAACAGTGGTGATTTGTTTCGCGGATCCTGTGCTCTGTTTCACTTTTGTGTCACCGCCGTTCTTCTTCTTCGCCTGTATCATTTTCACTCGCTTCTGCACTTCCTCCATTCGCTGTTGCTTCTTCTGCAGTTCCTCCAGTTTTTTCTGTTTCTCTTCCTGTGGTTCTTGCTTCTGTAATAACTGTTCTTCTGTCAACACTTTCGGATTTATCGCGCCTTCATACACCGTTAACTTGTGCGCGTAGTAACCGTGATACTGATGCGACAATTCCAAAAAATTGAATCTAGGGTCTCCCTTGTTCTTGACAATCGTCTCAAAATCGCGCCCATTCTTTGCTACGTAACTCGCCATTTTATCGATGATGATTTGAATATCCGCTGGTGGCACGATAAAAGATGGCCTGCTTAATGGCTTTTGGGAAGGTATTCCATATGGTACCAACGGTGTGGGTGTCTCCTTGGGTGATGTAATCATGTCGTTCGGCATGGTTGGCATGGCGAGTTGCGAGGGTGATTGCATTTGTCCGTTTGACCCGTATATAACTGGACCATGTGAGTACTGCATAGGCGTAGGATAAGGAGGATAACTCTGAAAAAAGACATCGTATCAATGTGATAAAGGACAAAAAAAATAGTATATCATGTTTGTCGATATATTCTACTATTTAAATCAAAACCAGTTCATAAGCTTTCTGCTTTTGTCAAAACTTAAACAAGGTCGAGTCGAGATCAAAGAAATGTTTCTTTCAGTACACTCTTTATGTTCTCTAACTCTGTTAATTTTTGCGGATCAAATTTTATGATTGAAGAAAAGACTCGATAAATTAGACTTGATAAAGTCAAAATATTTCATTTTATAATTCTTTATTTATAGATAATAAATTTTAATTTTAATATCAACATTTTTGTTTACTCATTAATGGCTACGACTTTATATTGATTTAGTCTAATATTAACATAATGAAATATACCTGCGGTGGAGCTGGGTGATAATATCCAGCAGACGGTATTGACTGCATCGTTGGGTCTAACGCTTGCGGTGCCTTGGACGGTGGTGGTTTCCCTGTGATCTTGTTCACGAGCATGGAGTACGCGCAATCTGCCGACGGCTTATATTGTATGCTCGGTATACTAGGTGCCTATAAATGGAAAAAAATTTTCTTATAGTTCTGCATTTAGGTTATTCTAAATTAAATATCCTCTACGATATCCATTAAAGCAAAACTGGAATTACAATACATTCGGGATGCTATTGTATCTATATCATATTTACAAATGTAAACTTTAGAATCATTTAAAAAGATGTAAAAGAATTATTTCTTTTAAAAAGAATATTTTTTTTAAAAGTATACAGCACATTGCGAATTGTAAAAAAATATTACGTGTAAATATTTGTGAAAAGTAAATAATTTTAATAACTGTATTATATATTTGCAAATTTTAATTATATATAATTCTGTTCATTTCATATTTAATGACAAAAGAAATAATGTGTTTGCTGGATTTTTGGTACATCGTTAATATATTGCACGCGCGCGCGGAAAGAGTTAAATAAAGTATTAAATGGTGCAATAAATGAATAAATAAAAATGTATGAGAATAGGTCCAATGCATACCAGAATCAGCCCTGGAAGCAGAAATATTTGACACATAAATTAGTGTTGCAGAGTATTATTAACGTTTCATCCTATTGTGATCCGTGTGAATTTCAAGATCGCCATTCATAAAAATAATTCAATGTGGTCCAGCTAAGGATCTTCATATTTTGAATTATCCCGAACGCAAAATTCTTCTGCATGAGAGCGCAGGGACCGCTTATGCATTTTTAAGAACAGATTAATGTACAGCGTGCAAAATGACAAAATGTACCGTGTAAAACGTACCGCTTCGATCTTGCTAAGGGACGACGCGAGACTTGGATGCAGGTACGGTTCGTCATCTTGGTCAGACTCTTCCTCAGGTTCTAGCATTGAGAAAAAAGATAACGATGAGACTCGCGCACATCTCAAGATTATTAAGATAGATTATGCATAGGTTACCAATTAGAGTATTAACAAAAATTTATGGCAATACTTACGGCAAGAAAAACTAAGTAGAATCAAAGTAGGTGTGGGTAATCAAATCCTGCTTTATGTTGCTTCAATTACTTCAACTCAACTTCAATATAATTACTATAAGACATGGCTTGTTATAGAAAGTGATATGCATACCAGATTCTTCTTTCTCAGGTTGCTTTTCGGGATTATATTTTCCGGTCTTGATAGCTTCGAGGACATATTTGTAATACTGATGGAGCGGCGTGTCTATCGATAGGAACTCAAACTGCGGATTTTTTGCCTGTTTCGTCTTTATTAAGATTTCCAACTGGCTCCCATGTTGACTTATAAACAGCGCTGTTTTCATTATAATGGCGTTCAGTTTCTGCGTCTCCGGCTAAACATTCGAAAAATCGGCATATATTATCATGTTATCAAATATGAATATAACACAATACATGAATATAAGATAAATATGAAGCGAGATCCTACCAGGACCATTCCTTCGGGAATTTCCAGTTCGGGTGGCGGCATGAATGCCTGATCCTCCTCTTGCGAGCCCTCGGATTGCTTCGGACTCTGAGAATCTTCGCCGGAAGCTTTATGACCATTTTCATCTTCAGTGTAATTATACCCCACTTGATTGTACGAAGATTCGGAATCCAGTGCTTGATGCAACCTCTTTATCTCCTCTTCTACAATGCGAATTTGAGATTAAATTTTAATAGCGTTCAAAAAGTACAATCGAAACATTCTCGGAAAGATACGTTACCATGATACATAGACTCCTCTGCGTCATTGTTGTAAAGGGACCGATACCGCTCCTCGTCACAGAGTTGCTCTACTTTCAGTTCTTCCTCGGTAAGTATTGTCCGTTGATCGAAACCACCCGGTGGTGGCTCGTGAACCCGTAAGTCGGCCAGTGCCCCACGTCCATCGTATCTATACACATACAATACAACTGTTAGAGAAGGAAGATGATATCGTTTTAGGTGTTTTGATGTACAGTTGGTCACGGCGTCTGGAAATATTAAGTCAAGGAGTAAGTCCCACCAAAGCGATCTCTCTGAAATAGAACGGGGAAGCTATAGATGACGCCTCGAGTAACGTTTCTGTTTTGCTCTTTCAAAATATCGACGTACCGCGACAATGTGGACAAACATCTTACGTACATAATCATTTTAAGCAATAATTGATCACCGTTTCTAAATTACATTCGATTACATTTTAAAGTTTACAGATACAGTTCTAACAAAACGTGGACGTGACCCAATTGTATACTGTTAATATACAGATTAATTTCGAACGTGTACATGAGGAGATCATCGAATCCATACAGTTTACGAAAAAGTAACAATGCCCTGCGCGCTTCCCGAGGCAAAGCCGAGTCTAATGTGCCAATACATACCGTGCTGAGCGGTCGTATAAATACCTACGACCGTCAGCGGTCCGTTTGTCTGTCAACGCCGTGTCTCACCTTGCTGCTGCACAGACGGCCGGCCATAAGCGTCACGGTCTCACCAGAGCACCCGCGTGCAGAGCGCGTAAACCGCGCTGCCACACTTTCATAGCTGAGAGAACACCTGCGGAAGCCTTAAACAGTCTCCAGTTTGCTTATCCAGAGATTAACGATGAGAAGGGGGACCCCGTTCTTTTTTCGCTTCTAAATGCAGTACTTGGTTTTGATGTATTTTTTTTTTGGTTTTCGAATTTTGTGATCTTTTATTTTTGTAATTTTTTTTTGTTTGCGGTCGTGGTCAGTGTCGTTACTTTACGTTTCGTCGTTTTACGGGAAAACGTAACGGTGCGTAGTCTTATGCATGAGAACAAATATCCTAGATGAGAAATTTTTGTCTAGGTTAGAGAAACGGACCTGTCTATCCTCAACGTGTTATCGGCCATCCATGGTATCAAATGCTTTCCCTGATCAATCATTTTCGCCTTGTCATCATCGCGAAATAATTTGCAGCTATATCCGAACACCAACAGCTCCTGCGGTTCCTCGTCGGTATTCTTTTTACGCAGAATGCCCGAGTCTACCATCCACCGTTGGCTTTTCGACGACGCCATTTTCCGACTGCTCCGAGTCCGCTCCGTCCGCTCCGACGATCACGGCATATATAGCAAAAGAAAGAGAGAGAGAGAGAGGGGGGCGTGACAAAAACGTGCGCGCATCCCGGAAACGGAAGCAACACCAAAGCATTTCCGAAGGAAGAAACGTTCTCCTCGTGTTCAAACTTGCAACCGCTTACTCCCCGCAAGAGTGGTTGATCTGCACAGTCATTTGGGCTTAGCGCACCCACGGATCTGAGCTCATTACACTGCAGACATACAC
>VBVR01004571.1:0-14121 GCA_011638315.1 Tetramorium parvispinum | reverse complement strand
TATAAGAGACAGGGGTCGGAAGACCGGGACGGGAGGGCGGAGGAGCGGGGGGAGAGATACGCGCACACGGAGGGTGGTTTTCCTCGGCTGAGATATAGGCACCACCGACGCCGCGGTGGGTTATACCCTGGGCTAAGTAATACAAGGAAAAGTGCTACGTGAAGCTCTATCTTTCTCCGGTTCCCCTCTCGCCCTAACATCATCCCTAGTAGCTTCCTCCGTCTCCCTCTCGCGCACCCGCCCGTTCCCTATCTCGTTCTCGCTCTATTTGTCTATCCTGCCGCCGCCTTTCCTTCCTCGCCTGGTGGCTCTCTTCCCTTCGCCGCTCGGCACTCTCTCTCGCTGCTGCGCTTCATCCGCGTCTTGCACTCTGCTTTATCTTCACTCTCCCCTTTCGCCCCTCGCTTCCTCGTCTCCGCTACCGGCGTGCATAGCAGCCTCAGCGCAGGTGCACGTCGCGAGATGCATCCTCGAGGGGAATAGGGTTGCTTTGCGCGGATAGGGTTAGCTTTGTTACGCTGACGGCTACGCGGGGAGTTAAGTAACAGATGAATATTACTAGCTGCTTATTATTGAGTGACTCCAACGAATGATATTTTAGCGGGCAAATGCATTCGTATCTCAACACTCGTAGCCCGCGCGCGGTCTTTTATCTTATGCGCCTTGTGTTTCTCTTTGTGTGGCAGCCCTCCTTTACTATATATACGTATAGTAAAATATAACAGCTTCGTAATACTACCAACACGTAAGAGGCTATGTGCTAAATTACGTTAAGTAGTAACGACGTTATGTTACATTTTAGAAACGATCTCAGTTTCTTCATTTTCCCATTAATGTTGGAAAAACTAATTGAGCATTGTCTTGTTTATATTCACTCTTGTTTTAATTCTCAACCAGCTTGATTCTCGCGACCGTAAACCTCGTGAGAAACTTAGCAAGATCCACTGGAAAGGCTAATATTATTTTCTGTGCGAGATGGCGAAAAGCCGAGATGATAAGCCGAGTGAATGGCACGTGGATACGAAGGGGATTGGCTTAGTCGCGGTGGGGAAGATACGAAAGAAAGATGAATGCTTACATATTCGCGCGGGATGTATTCGTGCACGTACCCTGTTGAAAAACGCACAGTGCATTTCGAAGTCCGCGCCTCAACGGGGAACTTTCTTTTCTCCCCTGAAGAAACTGAAACTAGACGCCACGTCGGAGGGTGCGCTCTTACATACGCACATGCAAACAGTCAGACTTTTTTCCGAGAGAGAGGCTCTCCTCGTAGAATGCGCGGAAACGATAGCGAGAGGAGTTTCAACACTTCGATTAATTGATATATCAATGGCATATTGCGCACAAATGCACAAACACACATATCAGGGAAGAATCAACAACGGAGCTACAGTCGGCGGTTGAACCGCAAAATTCTAAAGCTTCTTACTCACGCGGCCATTCCGCTGTGTCACTGCCATATGTACGGCTAAAACTTTCGCCTATTTTGCAAATATATAAAAAATACGTTGCCATTCCAACGACGTGCATACAAATACAGTACATTCAATATCCTTGTAATGTCGAGCCAATTAAATTTTTCTAATTGAACATACTGCACTTAATCTGTGCTTTATATATTTTATCTTAATTTAACACTAACGGAATGCAGAATTCTAAATTTTTAATCGATGCTGATTTCGTTAAAAGAACGAGAATGTATAATTCGATGACCTAATTCAAGAAATTCAGGCGATTCAGAGAAACCTTCGATTTATTTTAAATGTTCGGATTATTTAATACAAAAACTCAATTATTTAATAGTTTCTCTTATCCTTCGTTCAATGAAGGACTAATAGTTAAATTATATTTCAATTAATAAAGATTCTATTCTAAGATATTTAATAAATTTTTGATAAGTTTCTTAGCATCTTCCAGAAATGATTCTTAAAATTATAACAAATTTAATTATTAAATATTAATAATTATTAAAAGTGATGATTTTCGTTTCAGCAAGCCAAAGTAATATCTGTCAGTATATACCGGTTGATAAAATTTTTTTTATGTTTGGTGCCTAACAGGGATTTGCTTTCAACACGAAATCATCTACCATTTATGCGAAGTCGACGTGAGGTGTGCGCGTCAGTGGATAAAAGTATGGCTTCGGTTCTTAAATATGGTTTCTTCGTGGTACGGAGGAGACAGTATAAGTAGCGGTATTAAGCGTGTTTTTAACCTTTTTACGTGTGTAAGCACCTCTTAGCCTTTATGAATATGGATACGCAGTTATTGCGTACGCTGCCTTGAAATCTCCTTATTCCGTTTCAAAAATAAGATTTTTGCTTTTTTAAACTATCTCTTGTCTTTTTTAAATAATTATTCCACTTAAAAAAAAAAATAAATGACTTTTTTTATCCGTAAGATATTAATAAAGTAAAAACACAGATATGAATGATATTCTTAACAAATTCTGTTTACCTCAAACACTTGTAAATAAATAACGAGCGTGCAACAGGGGAAACGCTCAATTCCTAATGGATTGGTTTTTTCAGCTGCGGCTCGCGCGATTCCCGCCGCGATTTCAATTAATCTCTCCCATCGGAGAGTATCGATACGCGGCCTCACGTCGCGCGCTCGTTCCCGCTTCTCTGTCTCTCTCCCTCACGCGAACGCAAACTTTCGCGGGGTGCCAAAGTTTCGGATAAGCTGGCACGTTTGTCAAACGGGAAAGTGCAAAATTGTGCGTCGCCCTGTAAACCCGGTCGGGTCGCTTCTCGCGGCGCGAAATTAGCGAGAGTGAAAAGTAAGGACACCCCTCCGGGTGCCGCTAATGCCCCGAAGGGCGCGCATTCCTTCGCGCCGGGGGTGGCTAAGATAAATTACATAACAATATAAGTGGATGTCGTGGGAGAGAGAGCGAGTCCGCTGTAGGGACGAAAGAAGAATAAAACGACGCGCAAACACTGCCTTGCGGAATCTACTTGTCCTGAGAAAAGAACAACTCGTTTATTTGAACGCCCATCCTCCGATGACGTCGTGGAGTGTTTTCACCGCCTATAAATAGCCGCCCGTGAAATTATATTGATAGTATTAGAATATTCAGATCCTGTCGCGGTAACTGTCGTTGGTATATTTTTCTGTCCATTTGGAAATCAATATTTTTTATATTGTCAAATAATTTTTAAATTACTGTGAATACTATAAAAAAAAACAATTTTTGTGAAAATATAAGAAAAAAACACGAAGTGCTGTGTTTTAGCGTGATAATTAAAATTGACGTTACGCGCTTACAATAGTCAACAAATATATATATATATAGAGCTTTATTTCTTTTACATTATTTTAAAAAGGATTTAAAAAGGTTTTAAAAGAAAAATTTCTCTTTCAACGAGAATTCGCTATCTTTCAACAATGATAATAATCCGAAAAATTAAAAAGTATTAAAGGTTTAAAAAACCGTGCGATTACAAATTCGATCTCTCGAAGAAAAAGGTTCAACATTGAACAGAGATGCGGAAAAAACTATTTGTTCCGGTGACATGGTTTCCGCTAATAATGCATAATATGCGGTCGAGGAAGAAAATAAAGAGCCAACAATGCACAACGCGCGAGGCCCCTCCCTTCCACTCCCCCGGCGATCCCTTTCGTGAAGTGTGCGAGGGGTCGGCGATTCATCCCTTCATTATTCGAGAATTAGTAACCCCGTTTCAATCTCCCTCTCCTCCAACTCGCTACCTCCGTCTCCACCTCCCTCTGCCATCTACTCCCTTTCTTGCCGCGCTCTGACCCCTTTATCTCGACATTCGTGACTGCCTTTTCCGTCGTTGCATTGTTCGAAACGACGTTAATAGCGGTAAACGTTAAACCGATTTCAACGACGGCCACGCGTTTTCGTATATTTCGAGTGTCTCTCTGTATATCAGCACTATCACCATACAAACAGCACCGTCTTCGTCGCGATGAGAAGAAAATAGATACTTGTTTTTAGACGACAGCTTATTTTGCGCTCGCGGTTTATTTAACGTGACTTACTAAGAAACGGAGATGAAACTGAAATAATTCAAATAATGGCAAGATTCTATTCTTATGAAGATTTATAATTTTAATCGCTCCAAAAATTTGATATGGAACATTAACTTATTGCAGACATAATTTTTAATGACCAAAAATATATTTGAGAAAGAAAGAGATAGAGATAGAGAGGGAGAGAGAGAAGAGAAGGAAGGGAATTCAAAAGATACATACTATAAAAGTATATGTGCAAGTTTGCATGATTAGTCTTTCTTGCAACGGATAGATGATCAACATTTTAACAAACAAGTTTCAATGTTAAAGACCTTCATAAGAGTTAATAAAGCTTTATATTCTGAAAAATAACTCTAATGAAATTAAAAGATAAAATTTGTTATCTATTATGTTTTCAAGTCGTTCTAAAATTGAAACGCTTCCTAATTTTCCTCAAGTGGAAATAGCACGTCGATATTATCTCCTTTTAAAGAATCTTGTCGCATAGAATATTCCAATGTATTTTGTCCGACGCGCTACTACTCTGGAGGAAATTGTCGATCACGATGGAATCAAGAAACACGAAAAAAATTGTCTTCTTTGGAAAAAGATTAGCGAAATCTCCACCGTAGACTTGTGTCATTGAATTTAACGCAGGAAATAACGCAGACGTAACTGAGCAAAGTAGCCCGAGGGAAACCGTCGCGACAAAGTACGCGACATAAGGCAGATGTCAAAAGTAGAAAATTTGTATTAACCCGATTTGTCCGATATTTTCCCGATACTTTTTAATCACGTCCGCGCGGCAGAGACAGTCGGGCTGACATTTACAAAATGCGATTGGAAGTCTATCTGTAAAGCGCATCTTGTTATTTGTCCTGTAATATATTCATGACTTTCTTGTCGCTGCCGGAAAATTTACAAGGTTAGGACATTATTCTCAACAAAAACTGTCGCTTTTCGTTAAGAACTTTCACCGTATCCATACTTATGAAATATAAACTGCTACAAATTGTTCAATAAAACTTTCTTTTAATTTTAATGTATCACAAAAATATCAATTTTTATCAAAATATTAATATAACGACTTACTTGTGGAATATAATTTATACCTTTTTATCTACATGAAATTAAGTAACTGATGTAATCTGATTTCTTTTACTTGTATTAATTTTGTAAATGTAAATTGTACCATATCATTAAGAATTACGCTAATAAATGTCTATTTATTTCTAACGTGAACGTTTATGCCGCGATATATAAAATGCCCGTTTGTCTTCCCTCGATTCGCGCGTCCCGTTAAAGAGTGAAACAAAGTCGCAGACTGAAAGGTCGAAAGGTGCGAAATAGGTTTCCCGGTTTGATCTCCTTAAATCCCAATAAACTTCCTCGGCAGCTGTATCTACCTACCGCCTACCTACCACGACTCGACGTGTACACGTCTGTCCGCTATATCCCGTAACCTACATCGTGCTCATTGGCGCCGATCGATATCGCCTGCTATCGGCCCGCTCATTGTCGGTCGCGAATGCCAATTACCCGAACCGCAAGGCGATCGCCTAGATCAATGTTGTCGCGTAGCGCGCAGCGCCGCGTGCATAGATCTGTGGATCATTTATTTAAATTTAAGCAAGTCAGTCACCGCGCGCAGCTACGAGCATCCACGGGCGCGCGCGCGCGTGAGTGCGGGATACACGTACACGAGAACCCACACACGCATGCAGCACCGGAGAGAAAGGCCGACACCTCGGCGCCAAACTCACCCTCCTGAGACTCCACAGACTCACCTCCATCCCCCGTCGCGCCCCGCGCTCGCTTCCCCGAGCTTCAAACCATTCCCCCCCGGTCCCGCGCGCGTGGAGGCATCCCAATCGCAGCCCCCGTTTCGCAAACCCACACCACCCTCCATACTATTCCCCGGTATCCTCCGACCTCTCCTCCCTCCCGCCCTCGCCCTCTGCCTTCTCTCTGTCCTCTCTAACCGTGGCAGCTCTCTCCTATACCACTCGTCTCGACCCGACCGTTCCTATCCCCCTGCGCGCCCACCCCCGTCCGCCAACCTACAACTCCTACGTACCGGAGCGACCCTCGAGCTATCTCCAAAATCATCCCTTACATTCTAGAGCTCTGGCGCACTATCCTCCTCATCCTCATCCTCCTTCTCCATGGAGGATAGAACCGCCGGAGTCGGACGTCGAGAGAACATGGAGAGGACTGCCGTCGCCGCCGCCGCTGTTGCGAGGGTACGCGGGGGAGTAGTGGCTCGGAACGAGGGTAGACGCTCCAGGATATAGGTAGGTTTCGTCCGGATACAACGAGAAAATAAGAGATCTTCCCGCACGACTCGCGATATGAATTGCAATAGCCGACGGTGCCGTTGACGAGCCATCCGAATCCTCAGCCCATTTTCACCCTTCGTACTTCCGCCAGCTTTGTCGACCGCGTTGCCGTTGACGATTTCGCCAAATTTCAGATCTCGCGCGGGCTTATTCTGTGAATGTTCAATGTTCTGTGTCTGTTACAATTGTACCTTCAAAATAGTATGAAAGTAAAGGATTTCAAATTATTATATCAAATGTAATACGGTGTCGCTGAATTTTGTGTACTTTAATTAGATAAATTACCTTGTCTTTCGCGTTCTTTGTGAAAAACTTCTTGATTATGTTATATAATATAAAAAAAAATGATAATAGCTTTATTAACTTGAATTTCGTCCATGTTAAATTATTGTGTGCTAAAGAAGCGGCATTGGAAAAAAGCCGTACAGAAACTCGAGTCTAAGCTCGCAAATGGTCGGATGATACAATTCTGTTTGTTTGACGTAGCTGCGATCGATATTGCCGATCCTTGCAGTGTTCTTCGCAAATTCTCCAAAATAGCACCATAATATTGCAGAAAGCCAGAAGATCAAAGATATTGATTGCAGCACGCTCGTTTCTTTTGCCTTTCACTCAAAATATCGAGTCGAAGATAGCGAATTATATTTACTATATAAATATATATTTTTTTAATGAGTTGCGTTGCATAATTATTGACATTAAATTGAGAAGTGTTTCTTACAATTATACTTTTAATGGGAGAGGTCTCCAATGATAACAAACAATTCTTCAGAAATTAAAGAAAAGTAATTATTTTCACCTTATATTGAGACTATCAACATTTATTGTTGCATCACAGAACATCGAAGAACTAATGCAATAGCATAATGCCATTACTTACCTTACGTTCGATCCATTCAAAATTGCTCGCAAAATTCCAGCTCTCGTCACTATTCGTTCATGTGTGTGAAAACCTTTCTTTTCTCTCTTTTAATCGGAATCCCCGAAGGACAATGGACGTCACATACGTCGCGCAAGCCAGCGAGGGTGAAATGTTAAATCGCCGTTCGATCGAGTTAAGCCCCCAGTAATATCGCCACTACGGGTCACGGGGGACCGCGCGGGGGTCGTGCCTTAATCGGATGGCCCATCGGAAACGAGAATTATGGGAGTGCGATGGACGACGAATATATCGCGAGACAATGGGGCACTCTTCGCGACGCGACGCGACGCGACGCGACGCATCGACGGATTGCATGTACGCGCGCACCGACCAAAGTATGGCCGATCGTTGAAATCTCCGACATTCTTCGACGTCGCTCGATCACAATCCGAGGCGGCCGACTATGGCCCGGCCTTAATCTATTAAATTCGTGAACTAAATTAACGCAGAATATTATATAAAAAAGTAATATATGCATATCTACGATGTATCAACGCAAAATTTTTTACTCGGCAAAACTAAAAAAAAATATGATTTATAAATAAAGATTTATAATATATATCCTCATTTTTTATGAAAATGCTATGTTTTTATAATATAAATGTGTGTGTGAAATAATAAAAAATGCAACAAATGTGACATTTAAATACTAATACAAATACGAGAAATGTGTATCGCGCGAATATTTTCTTGTATTTGCTGCAAATGCGATACTTAAGCTCCATTGCAAATGAAAGAAAATTTCAGTAAATATTTAAATGTTTAAACTGTTCTGGGTGCAAGCTCCAGACATTTGATAAAAGGTTGCGAGAGTGTCGCACGCAAATGCAGTCGGCATTAGAACGTGCAGCTTAATATCGTAACGTTCGTTGAAATCTCTCGTGCGATTTCCTTATTTCGCCGTCGGGCGGTCCGATTGTCTATTTGCAGCGACGTGTCAGCTTCGTAAAGTGGCACGGGTTCCTCAATGGCCTTTGCGAAACAATCGAAGCCAAGCCGGCGAACATCTCGGCGTAACAAAGACGATGAAAGTGGTTCGAGTCTATCTCTGAGGGAACGCAGCTTACAGCCATCGAGTCTAATGGGAGTTTCTCATCGCGTCAAACTCCGCCGGCGACTTATCGGTATCGAATTGTCAGATCACGACTAGCGCTCTGATATAAAGGTGGACACCGGACAAAATAACCGAAAATCGATAAAATAGTAAAAGCAATTTGCAGCGTGATGAGAAACAATGACAGCAATTCAAAGTATTCACAACATTTTTTATATGTATATGTATATGTGCATACAGAGTCTTTTTGTTAAACTATGCTTCTTCGGTAATCAGTGGCGGATCTTGAAAGAAATGTGCAATATCTCGAAAATGATTTACATAAGAACTCATGTTTATTGGACTTTTTCTACTTATTTTATTTTTTGTGTTTTTTATTTTTAAATTATTGATCATTATAAAACACTCTGTATATATTGGAATATATATATATCCGTATTTATATGATTCTTCGTAATTAGAAAACTTAAGACATGAAAAATAAATTTAACGAGAGAAAAAGAGAGAAATTTGGAAAATTCTTTGAAATAAATGATTCGCATTAACTTGCTCGTTATTATATCAATAAATGCATTATACGATTAGAAAGCAGTAAATCAGAATTAAACAGAATTGTTTGTATCAATTTTATTATTATGAGTTATTATATTTTGCTCTGGATCTGCATCATGTTCCGTCGATTACAAAATTTATATTTACGTAAATGTGGCAAATGTAGAGAGATGAGGTAAACAGGCTTCGGGAAAAGCAAAAATATACGAATGCGAACGAGAGAAACGAATGCGCGAAATTCGTACGTAAAATCAAATATTTATCGCGAGCGCAAAAGGTGCGCTGCATTTAAGCGCGGGAAATATAACGGCGGAGGTGGTAATGTGGAAACTCAGAGAGATGTAGAAAGAGACGTGAAAAAGGGTGAACCGAGGGTTGGACATACACCCGCCTTCCTAGAATCCTCGTTATCCGGTCGAGCGGCAGCGGTCGTAACCAGCGGTGGCCACGAAATATCCGAAGAAAAACACGTTTCCAAGTCCGAATCGATAGCAACAATGCTGTGGCGAAGAGAGCGCGAGAGAGGCTTGGCTCTCTCGTAGAAGCGGGGCTTTAGGGTACGACGGAGGGTTGCTTGAGGGTGTATAGAAGGGAAGAAGATAGAGAGAAATAGAGAGAGAGGGAGAGAGAAGAAAAGAGAGACAGAGTCGAGGGAGTGAGCACGTGAGGGAAGCAGAGGGTGAAAAGCAGAGCAGGGTGGCAGAGGGAGAGTAGGAGGTGGAAACGAGGTGGAAGCGGCAGCCTTATTGGAACTGGGGGTAGGGGGTTGAGTTTTCCTGAGGGCTGAGGGCTGAGAGGAAAAGAGAGAGACAACAAACGAGAGGGAGAGAGAGAGAGAGAGAGAGAGGAGAGGAGAGGAGAGAAAGAGGAAACGAAGGAGATAGCTAGCTAGGGGGAACGCGTAGAAGTTGATGGAACGAGGTCGCTACAACGTTGGCAACAGCCGGATGAGTAAAGACTGCATTACCTATGGTGCCTCCTCTCCGAGGAACGATCCTCGCTCCACTACGAGAGAGAGAGAGAGAGAGAGGGGGAGAGAGAGAAAGCAGGTGAGTCGTCGACGCTGCCTTCCCTCTCCTTTGTTAAAGGCAACACGATCATTTCGTCCTCTTTGTTCGCGATATTAAAGTACGTCAGACGCCGAAGCGACTGCTTCTATCTACTACCAGGGCAGGAGGTAGAAAAGGTAGGGGGTTGAAGGGGTGAGGTGTCAATTGCGTTCGTTGTGCGCGCGTGGAGTGCAAGAGCGACCGTTCGTCTTCGATGTTTTTTGTACACATCCATCTCGCTCAAAGCTTTTCGGGCATTTCGGGGAAATGCCGATTGCATACAAATAAACATGATACTTACGTTCGTATAATGCGATAGTCGCGACGGCACGAGACGTGATAGCTGAACACCCTGCAGTCCTTCCTTACATCCTGTATGTAATATATACATTATACCCTGTACGGAATATCCCGCGGTTATATGCGACGTGTAGTCGCGGCGTTACGACAAAATGCAATGCTGTCAGAAACAAATAATCGTCAATTTTTACATATTTCTTTTCCTTTTCTCTCAAAATAATATATCTAGTGAACTTATAATATTAATTATTCACCGTCTTAGTGAAAACGTAGACAAGTGGGAAGGGGAGTTGGAAATTTAAATACACATCAAAGGAAGACAGAAAGAGAAAAGAATACACCTTTTTGAGATACGGTACAAGTTACATGTGCAATGTTCTCGAGTAATTCAATTTCATATATTTTCCAGTCTGTTCCGCGCGCACAATTTAAATATAATAATATTAATACAGTAATATAATACTCATGTAATAATAATTAATAATAATTATTATAAAATAATGATAAGAGAGCAATAAGAACAGTAAAAATAATAATCATTCATGATTATTACAATAATAATAGCGATACGTAATACCGTGATAAAAGAATGATCGCTCTCGATAATAATATAATCGCGCGGTCTTAGTTGGTATAGACTATACGCACTATGATACAACGATTATGTACAAAATAATATATATATATATATATCTATATACATATACATATATATATAGATATATGTCCGAGATGCGATGACACTCTCAAGGGTTCTCAAACCCTCGTCTACTTTCACGACAATTATCGAACTTCTAGTACAAACATCTTTTTTCTGCAAGCACACCTTAAGGCCTATTTTACCGGTGTATCTCACTTCTCCTCACCGGCTAACGACGCGCTATATATCATACACGAAAGACGAGCTACTTCGAGTAATATCATACATGGAGTAGGGGGCTAGGCTACACAATCAGACACGAAACGGGTTTCGCCGCCCGAGAACCGTCGCCGTGGTCTCGCTGCGAGAAACAATCGATCTCTAACTGCAACCGATTCGTCTTATCTGCGGTTTGCTCCTCGAAGACGAGAGTCGCTCTCAAAGCGAGAGTTCGAAGTAATGCTGCCTTTGGTATATAATCGATATCGGATCCGGCGATCGCTAAGTGAACAAGTTATTTCACGAAGGTATGTCTAAATCAGTCACTTGCAAGTCATTTTCAAATAAAACAAAAGGAACCAATCGTTTATTTATATTTTTCCGAGTAAATCTCAATGGCATTAGATTAATATCTTGTTAATTTTCATTTTACAAGAATAATATAAATGTCGAAATATCATTTAACGTAAATAAGTAATGTAGGTAATTCGAGATGCCGGGGCTAAATGCAACCGGTTTATCATTTAATCTGTTTCTGTTTTAGAAGCAAAATTAAAAGAACATGAAGATTTTTTAAAAATAAATTAAAGGAGAAGACATATAAAAATAATATTCAATTTTAATTCAAAATTGATATAAAATGCGGTTCTCCATCTAAAATAACATGTCCAGGCGGTCACGACGCAGTATCGTTAAAAAGCTGCGTTGATAACGGTAATAATAGGATAATTAGTACAACACAAGGGAAGTTTGCGGCCCGCGGATATTCAGATCTCGACCGGTTCGGCGAAACACGACAAGACGAGACGAGACGAATCGCGCGCTCAGGCTCGCTTCAGATATCTTCCTATTGTATAATTACACGCGATAACATTATTACAAGGTAATTCGAGATGCCGGGGCTAGATGCAACCGGTCCTTTCCTCGTCAATGAGATGCTACCCCATCGCACATTAACCGACATTAATTCAGATCGTCCAATTACGAAGGTATTTATATCGTTTACAAAATAACGAAACGCGTTTCTTCATCCTCCGACAAGCATACTCCCCGCGGAAAAATTTTCTTTCTTTTCCTTCAACGAGCCTTAAATAAAAATTCTGTTAAAAGAAAGTTCGTCCTTTGAAAGATTAAACAGTATCGACAGGTAATGTTACATTACTTATTTACCACGCCGAAAGCTTAATTCGCGCAATCTGTTTTTATGATTTATAACGTAGAAATTATTAGCGCGGGATATTCCCGTTACGGGAAAACGAATCGTAAAATTCAAAGAGTTCATCATTCATCTGGAGCATCAGTCGCCCCTTTTGGATCATGTTATAATTAGTCGGAGCGAATCGCGCGTCTTGAAAGATGAAAGACAATTCGTCAGGTCGACAACGACGCCGAATGTTGTCGGATTCATTGGATAATACCCGAAAACGAGAAATCGGATCTCCTTCTCCGTCTTTCTCTTTCTCTCTCTTTCCCCCTCTGATTCTCTTTCCTATCTCGTTGGCTCGTTGAATATTCAGGACTCTCGTGGTGTCGCCGCGCGGACTGTCGCTTTTGTCCCGCCTGGATGCATCGATTCGGAACCGAGTCTGGCAGCGTCGGCCGCGATCCGCTCTCCGTGTAACGGATCTCTAAATATCGGACATAGAAAGCTCCGCGCGAATCCCTGACACATCGACCCGTATTTCGACAGACTTGGGGAATTATTCCGCTCGCTTGGCCCATCATCTATATCGGGCGCAAGTAAGCGTCAGGCTGGTCGGCCCGATCGGACGAAATGTGTGACACGAGCACGACGATGATAATCGATCCCGTCCGGTTCAATATGTAATTGCGTTTATCTGTCGCCTCTTCGACCAAAGACGGTAGAGCGATGGCGGGTAGTCGTAGTCACTGTATTTGCAATCGCGCGCGTCAAACGGATACGTATTTAGGAACGAATTAAAGATGAACAACGACCGCGATCGACATTTCGTGCGCGGAGCCTCGTGTCATGTTGGCCGCGTGACTGCGACACGAATAGGACTGTCGAATTTTAGCGTATGTCTTTTTGGTAAATACAGACTTCCGCTGTCTGACCAGTTTAATTAATTAACCTTTTTATCGCGAACGCTTGTCTCGAATGAATTATTATCTCGATACATGCGAGACTTTCAGGCAGTATTATCGACGCGAATTAATTCCGCTCGCGAATATATTAATCTTTCGCTTCTTAATAATCATTACCTTTTACGCACCTCCGAGGAAAGTCACTGCGAAAATCAAGAGATCTGCTCTCCTCCTTTCATACCGATTAATTCACGAATGATTCTCTCCCGTCTGGACCGATACTTCCGTGCCCATCATCATCGCGCCCGCCAGAACATTGGGCGACGTCGATGGTAGAACTAAAGGGCTCGGCACCGTGAATGACGGTCTCAGTCGCTCAGTGAGCGCCAGCATCACTTGACAATGCAGATGTTGGATAGTCGCCAGCAGATTAAGGTTCGTGTCGATCAGGCCGGTGGCCGGTGAGAACCTCTCCCTCTCGGCGCTCTCGGTCTCCTCGATAAGCGACGTTGCGACAGTTGAAACGCTCTTCGACTCCGTTGTTTCGGACTCCCTTATTGCGTTGGCGGCCGCCTTGTTCTTCTCCTGGAGCAGTCTCTGCTGATGCTTCAGGTACGAAGTGGTGATAGGTAAGCTGTAGTCTATGGGCGTGTTCTTGGGATCCAGTCCAGGGCTCCAAGGCCTCGGCAACGGCTGGTTGGGCTGCGGCGAGGGTGTCCGTCCCTCCGGCAACATCCGTTTTCTCTTTGACGATGCCGAGCTCTTCGAGCTCGCCCGGTCCGACTCCGGCGTTCTCCTCGATTCCGGCAAAGTGTCCGAACTCGCGAGATAGCCAGCATTCACTGGCTCCTTCTTCAATAGATTCGTGATACTCAGCGGATTGTATTTCTCGTCTTTGTCCTTGTCGAGTTTCGCGCTCGAGTCCGCGGCGGCGCTACTGCCACCGCCGGTCTTGTGCTGCTTTTGGTGCCTGTAGTTGTGCAAGTTCTTACCCTCCGACGACGCGTGTTGGCCGC
>VBVR01004570.1:0-14126 GCA_011638315.1 Tetramorium parvispinum | reverse complement strand
AATACGATAAGTTTTCGCGAAGTTACGATTATTTGAAGTTGAGTGAAATTTCGGTAAAAATTTTTGTTGCGTTAATTTTGTTGCGGAGTATATATGTCACTCGCGATAAAAGAAATAGTCGCGATTGCCAGCCGAGAATCTCGCGTTTAATCCGATACAATTGACAAGCGCGAAGCGAAACAACGACCGATGAATTGACGGAAAGAGTGTTTACTTCGTACAAGTTGATCCCGATAGAGTCGAGTAAGCGACACGCAGGTGTTATTCGTACGAATATTGTGGCAGCTGGAAATCGGCACGCGATATCTCTTATGCAATTCGCGTGAGGTATTCAGTCGCTGTTCGCCCGTGGTCATACCTGGTGATCTCGTTAACGCGCCGAATTGCGATCGTTCTCGCGACAGGGAGAAACAGGAGGAAATAGGCCGATTTATTTTTGAAATTATTTACGTACTTTCCACATGACTGATCGCGCGAAGCGCATTTGTATAATCTCCTGTTTCCACAAAATTGTTAAACGCAGCGACTCGAATTACCGTCATGAATGTTAATTGTGAATTACTCGAGGAGCTCTGAGTTAATTTGTCGACGCGATGCTGACACGTTTGTGATAGTGATAGGCGCATTCGATCCTTTGCACCGTCGACGTCGGCTTGACTGATTATGATTTGTGATCGATATAAGAAGTAAGTGAGAAATTAAATCCACGCTATAACGTCACGGGATTATATTGTAATGCGAATTTAGCACACGTGGATAATAGAGACGGATTATTTTAATATGAACTTTTTTAACAATGCTTGCATTTTATTAAATTGATTTTATTAAATGCGCATCCAATTATATTTATTTTTTCCTGTTGATTAAACTTGAACTTAGAGATATGAAGATATATAACTTTTTACATAATTTATGGCATTTAATTGACGTTTTGATCATAAATTACTCAGTATGGATAAACGCTCGGTTCTCTTGATACTTGTTATATAAATATATTACATATACTGTACATAAACGCGTAATGGCAAGTTTAATGCCTTCGAGAATGTGGGATACATTATATTATTTAATAATTGTTTCTTTTTTTTACAATGATCAGCAATTATAACACGCGTAACACAACATGCTAATTATTATAGTCTCGTGAGCGATGCAGACTCTTCGATGAAAATGGATATGAATAAAGATATCGTGGAAATGGAGCTCCGTGAGAAATTTCGGGAACTATACCAGGAGAACATTGGCCTTCATGACGAGCTCGAGCGGCACGAGGAGTCGATCAACAATCTCAAACAACAACGCAGCATTACCGAGAACAAGCTGTGCGTATCATTTGCTTTACCTCCAAGTATTCCAACTGTTTGCGAATAAATTCAAAAAATTTATATAAACATTTTTACGGTATTTATGCTTATGCAATATTATGCATTTTATCGATGCAGAAAGCATTACATTCAGAAATGTCAGCAACTCGAAACGGAGAGCGACCAGCAGAAAGATCAATTAAATGAATTAATTAAAAAAGAGAAGACTATGGCCTTAGCCCTTCAGAGATATACGAAAGAGCATCAGAATTTGTTGAAACAATTGGAAGCAGCGGAGATTGAGGTGAAACTAATTTCATCTTATTATTTTATGGGAACTTATGATTTCCGCTCAGCCATATAAATAGATTTATACACATCTGCGGACGTAATCAAAAGATGTTAAGTTTTCGCTTTATATTTCTCTGCATAATCTTTCGCATTACTAATATTCGAATATAAATTCTCGAATTCTATAAATATTCAAGGTTTTGAATATAAATCTTGATATATATAAATATTCAATTATGAAGAAACTTTTGTTACTGAACCTTTAAATATTCCGTTTTTATATTTAAATATTCCAATTGTGAATGTCAATGAATAGATCCTGACCATACCATCTTTGAAAGAAAAATTGGAGAAAATCACCAAAGAGAAAATGAATTGTATGAAATTAATCACTAAAATGGAAGAACAATTTCAAGAAAAGGAAAACAATTGCAATCTATTAAGAACCACGTTAGTTCAACTCGAAGACACAAATACTAGTATAAAGGAGAGCTATGAATACAAGATTCGCGTAAGTTTAAATCTTATCCCATACCATGTAGCCACGAATTATAATGTTACAACGAGAAACATATATTGCAGAATCTGCGCGAAGAGAATCGTGTACTTAAGGATCAAAGTGTGGAGAACATGGAATTGTCGGTTCTTAGCTGGTGTTCTATGCCCCAAGAAACAGTAAACTATTAATATTTCGGGAATATAAATTGTATAAAAATGATATTTCTCATGATATAATCGGCCGATTATTTACAGCTCTCGCCAATTTCGGACACAGATGAATGTTATGCTATGCATAGTACGCCCTATAAATCGAAAAACGAGCTGATGCAAGATTCATTGTACACGGAACTGAAGGCTTTAGTAAGAAAACATTTATTTTCATCCGGTATTTTTTCTAATATACGATTGTGTGCTATCAAACCAACACGCAAACATTTTTAATAGCGATTTAAAGTCCCTTTTTTTAATTAGCATTATATTTTACGTATTTTAGGGCTTTACACCTGAATGCAAGAGAAATGACAGAAAAGATCTCGAAGAAGAACTGAACAAATATGACTCCGCGATTTGCGTGATATTGGAACAACTAGAAAAGTTATTATATATTTCAGTTTATTTTTTATTTCCACTCTCTTAATTGGTTTCCTTGCATGATTTGGATTGAGTTTGCTTTACGTTTTGTTTGCGATTAATTTTCAGAGTTATACAGTTTTTTGTTACGATGCGAGGTTCTACCGACGACTTATCTCACTTCAACTCGCAAGACACGGACGCGAGAGCTCACAATATCAGCGTGTTGAAACACAAAGCAACTTTGCTACTGTATATGGTTAGTTGCATCCGGCTTATTTTTCTTTTGGGATTTTTCTTTCACTACGAGCACCACTGATGTTGATAAGACACACTTAAACTATCGCCTTGACATGCGTGTCGTATTTGCCGCGGCATTACCATAGTCGGACAACCACGTTTGCAACAAATACCGATTTTCATAACAAAGCGACACACATGCTCGTCGATTTCACATGTCCGTGATCTTTCTCTCCCCCCTCCCCCCCCCACCTCAGTCTCTTTCCACAGACGAATTACATTTTTTCTCAGGTAACAGAAGAGATTACGAAAAGAAACACGAGGCGAGATTCGAGCACGCAGCTCCAAGCCGATCCGACAAATGCGACCAGCAATTTGGATCAATTTGGCGTCAGGAATTTCCGGGATCTGTTGCTGACACACGTGTAAGTTAACTGCGTTCGCAATGAAATAAAGATGCGAAACACTTGCGCGCCTGTGTGCGAAGTTATACTCGTCAATGACGAGTCGTTTACCGTAGTAAAGATGGTTAATTCCCGGAAGAAGAGTCTATCGCGAGTTTTTTTTATATTCTCCTTTTTATATGGGTAAGCGGTGACCTTGCGGACGAGTTGGTTCTTATAAAAGATCGAAACGCCGTTCTAATTACAGATGCCACAATCTTTAACAATGTAAGTATCGCATAAACGGGAGAAATATTGCTTTCCGAAGCAAATGACCATTCGATTTGAATATCTGGACCAAGGTCGGGTATAGCGGGCGGGTCTTCAGGGTTTCCCATAAAAATAGCGGTGCCGCGTCTCAACGGTTGCTCGTTGCCTGCATATATGAAGGCGCTCGCGAATGACACTTAATGCAAAAATAACTGGGTTGCCCTGAATCTCATCTTAAATCATGATTTCCATCTCAGCTCCCGCACTCAATAAAAAATGTTTATCCAGTCTAATTTGCGCTCGAGTTCCATCCTCTCCATAATTTGCAAACTCGAGAGGAGTTGCATAGTCAGAATTTAATCCTGACTTTTTATTTTTTTTTGCTCAAAATGTTCTTCGAATTCATAATATATTAAATTTTATATAAAAATTAATGTATAAACACTCATTTATTACAAATATAATTACAAATACTTAGATAACAGAGATCATTATCATTAATTACGATAGAATTTTTTTCTTTATGCGAGAGAGAAAAATATCGAGACAACAATGAGAAATAAAATTGTTAAATATGGATATATCGACGGAATATTCTCAGACGTTCTTGAATGTTTATTAATTCCTTTTTTTCCTTCAGACAACGGGAGCTAAGAATAACGCAGTTGCGGGAAAACAGGTTGTCATGTATTTTTTACACAGGGCATTACCGCAATCGTTATAGTAATCTTTAGAAAATGCAATCCGGAGATCACCTCGTCCGGCTACGCGATGCAAAAGACGTCAGCACAGCTGGGGAAAAGCTTTGATTCACCGGGCGGGTGTAATCAGTACGCTCCGCGCCTTCCCGTCGCGCGTGTCGATATACCTCGAGAGTACCGTACCTCGAGAGCGACGGTTTTTTTTTTCGGATAGTCCGGAAAAAAATCACATCTCGTATGTGAAAAAGTGGCTTTCTCGTTTAAACGAAAAATTATCTTCACCGTAAAGAAACTTGTCGTGCGATGCGAGATTGATCTTTCATTGGGTAACAATTCTTAGAACTGTCTCGACTTAATTTTTCATCGATTATTGCCGCAAAGTACAGAATAAGTTTCTTGAGAGAATCGGGGGGGGGGGTTCGAAGTCGAAATTAGCGATGAATCGATGGAAAGTAATAGAATAATTAGAAGCGCAACACGTGCATACATTCAACAATACAGATGCAAACGTAGCATTGATGTAACGCAGACATTAAATGTGCGTAGCAAGGACAGTTTGATTTGTTGCCTTAATGGCATGATCGCCGCGCTAAATCTATGCGCGCATGCACCATGCGTGCGGTTCTAATTAGCTGCCTCTATAATCCGAATTGTTTGTGTCATCGAGATCGACCTCGGCCTTTACAGGCGAATACGGCGAGACGAATGGGAACATTATTTTACATAAATTTCTACCTTAATTAAAAACGTGCCAGCTCCCGCTGTATATTAATAACAACTTTTTTTTCCTTGAATTTTATTATGCAAACGTTATATATAGGAAGAAAGAAAATGATAAATCATCCATTATATATCTTGAATATATTGTAATTGAAATTGACTTTTTTTCACTAAATTGAGTTTTTAACTAAATATTTGGAAGACAAGCTAGATAATTATTTTTAGAATATAAATTTCTGCTTTAATCATGTAAAATTGTTTTAACAATTTCATCGCTACGTATTATTCATAACTTTTTTATTTTATTACATAAGCGTTATAGAAAGAACGATGAATATCACGAATATGTTTAGCTTGATTTGCTTCCACATGCCAGAGTTTCAAGGCTGTTAAAAGTTTTAACAGACGCGTTATGCGTGAATTTATATTTCGCCGCCGGCTATTGCTGACATTTAAACAGTTATTGCTCCTTATCGCGCGAAAATATAATGTCTGTGATGAATTTAAGTTAAATAGTCGGCTTGGTGAATTCCGCGGTTAACTCAATGCCGTCGCTAGTTGTTCAATGCGTTAATTTATGCCTGTGTACTCAGCTTACGCTATTTTTCAACTTCTCTTTGCTATAATCGCTATTTTAGCCGGTCGAAAGCGGAGACGGGTCTGCGGTCGATAGCTTCGCATTGCGTGAATAAGGAAGACAATGACTCGTTTTCGAAAGTTGTAAAGACCTACACGGGCGTCCAAAATCGATTCCGCATCATCGAACCCATCATCGAAGAGTTACACGATATCATTGAAAGTACTCTTGGCGCTCTTGGCGAAAACTGTTCTCTGTCCGGGAATTCGAGGTCAGACAAATTACTTGTGTAAATTACTTTTAAAATCTGTAACGGTTTCAAAATTCATTTACTGCGAAATATTATTATTTATTATTAAAAAGAGAATGTGGCCGCGAAATATCCGATATCGTCGTGAATATGCTAAAAAGCATATAAGCATTTTAATGGAGACTTAAATGGGATCGATTATTTTATTAATAGGTTCCGATCGGTCCACACGTTGCCGTCGAGCATGCAATCGTCTTCGCTAACCGCGGAAGACTTACAGTGGCAAACATTCGGTTATCCTGCAACGAATACGACCGATGCTCCATTCGCGCGAGGAGATGGTCTAATGCACGAAAATGGCGAGGAAGAATCTGTGTCGCTCGTTGCGGAAACACGCGACGTTTCCGTTCAGGAAGATCCGGCTCGATCTGAAGAGAATCGATTATGTAAAACGTCAAAAGTGACAAACGTTCTGCAAACGGATTCAAAGGACGAGGAAAGGACGAGTGCCAAAAGTTTTCAGGTACCAGAAGTGAGCAGCGCGAGCACTCCTACAAATCCCCGCCGAAAGATCTCAGTCTACTGTCGCTCGTTCGATGTGGTGGCGGTGGAAGATCAGCGCGAGGATCACCCAAGATCCAATCTGGAAGTGAGACAATCGCCGAGCAATCCGGACGACTCGCCCGCGCAAGTCGACAGGATCGCCACGAGGGATCAAAATAGCTCGTCCGATACGAAGTATCCGTTCAATCACGTTTATCGCAGCGTGAAGAGCGAGAGCGATTCCTCGAACTCCTCGCCGCGAAATTTCCAGGACAGTCTGCTGGACGATGAACTACCAGTCGAACAGCCGATACTCAGAAAAATCCGTTTGGCGCCTACACGTTTGAGATTTTCGCAGGGGACCAAAAACGATTTAGATAAAACTGCCGAGGCTTCCAACTGCGCTTCTCCCGTTTCACTGAATTTCATCAATTCCACCGAATTGGATATTTCGGACTCACCACTGTCTCCCATCGGCGAGCACAAGGAAGATGACGACTCTTCGGTGCATTCATCTTCGACGTTCACGGACAAGTGCAAGATGGAAGTAAAGAGTGTGATATCCGAATCATGTTTGAACAAGAACGTTTTGCAGACGAATTCAATGCCAAATCATCGCCTGTTTCCATGTAATCAAGCTGGTAAGTGTCTCCGATCCGATCTTAATTAATCTTGTTAGATAACCGTTCTCTGTTGAGTCGGAATACGTAAATACTGCAACATATACCTATTCATTAGTTTAATGATATGATAGAAAAAAGCTTATCACGCATACCAAAGTGCAATATTAGTATATCTTCCGGATCGCCATCGGCTTCTTACACTCATCTCAGGAGGAGAGATCGTGGAAATTTCTCTCAAGTTGTCTTATTAAATCATCGTTTTCGTTTTCTCTTGCAGATTCAGCGATTCTCGTGAATTCAGAGGATCCCCACTCCCAGGCGAGCGTGCGGAGAGTCGACAGCGAGAGTCAGCCGCGAATCGAACGGCCAGTCGATAGCCAAATGTCGAGTCGCGAGGACAGTTTGGCCGTTTCGGGCAGTGAGCTTAAACCGGCAGGATCCGGTGATCGATGCGGCATCGAGAAAGTCACGAATGGGATCGGCAAGACCGTCAATGTGTCGTCCACATCGTTGGCCGATCCGGTTTCTACGAGGGTAACGTACAAGAACGTGACACAGAGCGATGGGAGAGTACCTCAAAGAAATCTGTCGAAGACAAAACAAGAGGTACAAGTTTGTAGTTAAGAAAAAATTTTAGATATTATAAATTAAAATACAGCATTCCTCTCCTGCGACATCTCGCACATGGAGCGGAGGAAAGATTAAGAAGCGATTTGATTCGCGGCGCTGACGGATTGAATTAAATTGAATGGAATGGCATGCTCGGCGTGTGTAACTTCAGCACTGACGAACGAGTTCAATCGCGGTTTGCACGAAGGCAATTGAATTGCGCTTTAGCAGAAACGCAGGCCTCGGACACGCGCGCGGGCATTTTGATCATGATCAATCGAGCCGCGCAGTTGAGAGCTAGCAATTATTGTTGCTTTGAGGCAACGATCAGTCATAAATCCGCAGTAAATTGGCACTAATTACTCGTATGGGATGTCGCAATTATCTGACACGCGGTCACCGTGTCTGTTACTTGATAGACTCTCGCTGGCTCACGCCGCAATCCAGTAATTAATTAATATACGCGATTCTTAATATTTGTCTCTAGAGAGTTCAAGTGACCTTGAAGCTTATTACATATTTTAATATTCTAATGTCTTTCTGCGGTAAGCGTTTTAATCGCACTTCCACGTATGTAAAACAAAAAGATTTCATAGAAGCGGGTTCGCAGTGACATTTGCTAGAAAAACTGGTTACATGATTCTTTTTCCAATTCTTAATGCGACATTGTCTAGTCTATTAAATGTCTTGTATGATGATACACGTATTGGTTGAATGTACAAACAGGTTTTATTAGCAGCATTTTATTTATTAATAGTGATTTGTAAAGCGAACAAGAGATGTCGAATGTTCGCGAAACGCATTAAAAACCATTGTGATTTTTACAACACTTTCATTCACTTTTTTAGTTCGCTAAAGCGGAAGTAACTTGAGCCTCATGATAATTTATCCGTTCGAAAATAGTGTCTTTTTTTCCTTTGTGCTTATTTACATGCGAATAATAAATACACAATCTACTTCGTTTTTTTAACGTGTCGTCTAAAATAGCCGCGGGATAGCAGTACATATTTTCAAAATCACGCGATTCCTTTCAGCTCGTTCCGAGGGGTACGCTAATTAATTTGTCATCGGTTAGACATCAATCTTTACGCCTATCGCAATTTATCAACTTTCGGCTAATAAATCTTCGTCTATCGCAAATATATAATCGAGTCAATCGTATTTACTGCGGAAACATTTCATGACGACGTTCCGGTCTATAATTTACATTTAATCACGTTTATTTCTGCGTTTATCTATCAATCACTCTCATACATATACTTTGCGGAATCGAACTCCGTCGATTTTTGTTTTTATGCGAGTCTTCATCGACGGCGAGACGCGAGCATCTCTTGTTTATTCGTTCAATTATACTGATTTTTACTGACACAATTATACTAAATCACAAGTCTGCGGTGAAAATCCAGACGACAAGGTTGCGAGTTTTTACCTTATAAGTTGCTTTGTGATTTTTATGCGTCGTTCAAGCGATCGATTAAAGCGATCTTGACTCTTTCATCATCGTCGCGCTAAATTAATCTGCTACTTATGGGCTCGTCGTACTTCTTTTTTCGTAATTGCAAAGGAAGAAAATTACATGTAATATGCACATCTTTTTTTCTGATATCATTAACTTGTTTAGTTGTTACGCAAATTTTATGTAATGTTAGATATTTATTCTTTTATTGTGCATAAAGAAATTCAATAAGAAATGATTATCAAACGACTCGCAACAATAGGAATTAGAGAACTCGTATGTACGCATCATTTATTAATCATTCATTAATCAACAATGGCATCTTCCATGCATCTTTTTCTACAGATCGCTGTGCTCATCTACATGAGATTTCGTGGCGGGATACCGCGAAGTTATAAATATTATATTGAAGTGCGGTAGCGTCACACAACGCACGTGCCCCTTCCACATCCGGCGGTCTATCTCGTTTGATATGAGAAATAATATTTGCCTTAAGTTTGCCACGTAAACGTTCGATAGATATTAGTGGAAAAGCGAAGAGAGAAGGCTGCCGAAATTCTCGCCGTATTCTCTTTGCCCGCTAATGTATTCATAAGTAATTAAATCATTTAGGAAAAAAGTATGATAATGGTCGTCCAACTGTCATTTAACTGAGTCACACTGTCTTTTTTCAAGTCTACCTATTGTTTGTTCTTTTTTTTCAATTATAAGTTTTAATTACGCTGAAATTCGTGCAATTCCCTCGCATTCTCATTCTTTCCCGATAATGTTTATCCGAACGTGATGTGATAACGCGAGCAATACATACGAAACGAAGGTCATATTACCACTAGAAGTGCCAATCTGTGCCAACTTAATTGTTCTTATCATTACGAACTTCCCTAATTTTGCATATGCAGTAATCGTTAATCAGCGGCGGTCAACAAGCTAACGTAGTCGCATATACATTTCCTTCCGTCACTCTGAAAGTCATTAGATACTGAAAGATAATTTACAGCGGACGTCCGCTAATTTTGCGAGAATCTCACGAACATACTCATCGAATTCCCATTGTTTTTCTTTCATTACTCGTTCTGAAATATTTTGTCATTTCAGTTGCTTGTAAATATGCGAAGATCATATTCGGAGGGCGAAAATCTTGGCCGATTCGAGTGCCGTTGTAGATTGAAAAATGGATCTTCAATTCCCGAAAGTAGCCAGCGCAGAGTTTTTCCGAGTCTCACGGAGATTCGTCTGCAAGAATCTGGAATAGCCAATTTATCAGATTTCGAGGAGGGCAAGTGAGTAGGAAATTTTTATAGTATATGATTGTTATAATTTAATTAAGTCGAGCAATTTTCATTTTCAGGGATAATCTAAGCGAGCTGGAACTGCAGGTAAATAAATGCCATCCTATGTATAAAAGTTATTTAGCAGATAGACACTATATGACATTGTTCCCATTGTAGAAGAAGTACACAGCATTCTCGTTGTGTCTCTCTACAGACAGATTGACTCTATCACGTAGGATAGCAATATCGTGTCGACAACGCGATCAATCCGAGAGAAATCTCTCCTGCGAAGTACGGAAAATGCAGCAGGACATTCAGGCAAGCGATCATGAAAATATCTTGTCGCTTATTAATTCTTTTCTCGAGCAATTGTATAGAGCAGAGAGCGTAGAGCCTTCGGCTAAATCGTTCTAAATTGCATCCGCGAAGCATTTGCCAATTAGTTAGTCGTTCGTTGAAGGGATTGAATTTTACATAACGTCAGGATCTCGCGCCACTATGCACGGACAGGGAATCCGTGGAGCGGGTGGAGCGGGTCAGGCATCAATTGGACATGATTGTGCGATGTGCGCACAGAGTCTCCTGCGCAGCCGAGACTCTAGGCGCCGTGCACCAGGAGCGTAGGGTTTCTCGGGCCGTTTTGCTGGCTGACAAGTATCTCCAGGTGCTGCAGTCCCGATGCGAGAAGCTGATCTCCAATGTCGCCGAGACTAAGTGAGGGTCAGACATCGTCCCCTATTCGGTCGTCGATCGATCAATTTATATTTTGAGCTTTGCGTTAGTTTTTAAAAACATGATATTCACATCCTCGATCTTCTTGCCATAGTAAAACTTTAGAGACTCGTTTTCCAATAGAGATCAATTAATAGTTGCATAGTTTGGGATAAAATTCTTTATGAAACAATCGTAATAGGATTCGATGTTACGTTCTCCTCCCTTCTCCCTTTTGTTTTCTGTGATAATGGGATAATATCAGTGATAGTCTACGCTGTTCGTTTCCAGACGGATCCTGGTAGAGAACAACATAGTAATAGAGGAGAACTCCAGCGAGGTTAACGATGAACTGCCCCGCGTCAGATACAGGAGCGGTACACCCGTCAATAATCGTATGATGGTTCGAAAATATTGAAAAATTCATGTTCATTGCTTTCTTTTGCCAGCTTACCATCGCACACAAGATACTCATCGTATCTCGTTTCGCACTTATCGTCGCTTTGTTTTCGTTCGTTATCTTTGCACGTTCGCACAATTTCAAGGGATTTTTGACGCGCTCACAGCTTGCACCTTCATTTTTTAAAATTTAATTTCGTTTTGTTGATTAATCGGTATATCTTTTTTTCTTAATTTTTCTTTCTAGATGGCTAGGAGAAGAGCCAGCGTGGCCACGATGTCTCGGCCTATGAACGCGCAGGAAGTGATAAAGGCAATTTGTCTTATTTTGAATTTTTGCTTTTGATGTTACAGCTTGGTATTTCAACGAGGTTGCTCTCTTACGTTTTGCATTACTAACACAATGATTTGCATAAGAATTGCCTGTTTCTTTTTTCTCTTTTTTTTATATTGTCTACATTTCTCACTTTTGTGCTCCGTATAGGAAGCTGTGAAACAGCGAAATTCAGTTTCCGGACGCATGACTCTCAGGAGACCGTCCTTCGGCTCCGAATCTCCAAAGTGGGAAATGGAAAAACTAGATCGTACCGAGTTAGTAATATTGTTGACTTAGATTTAGATATTTTGAGCTTAAATATTTAAAACATTTGTTATGTTTTTTAAAGAAACTATGAAAATATCTATTTAAAAAAAATGTAATTTTTGTATTAAATATATTTTATATATTTCTCAACAGAAGTTCCAACAGCATCAGTGAATTACGAGGTATCTTCGAGCAAGCCGAGTCTCGTCGTAGCTCGAGAGAAGAAAATAATAATATGCTACGACCGGGTCACTCTAATAGCCAAAGTACAATAAATTGTGCGATAATCGACAACGAAGTTTGGACGAACGTAAAGGAGGAGACGTCTCCCGAACTTTCCGACAACGAAAGTATTAACTCTGATAGTAAATCAAGGTAATCACGTTTAGCTGCGAATAATTCATTATATTATCTAATTGTATTGTTTCTCTTAACATAATTTCTTCTTTTTTTTAGCACAAGGTCATCGCACACTTGCCAAATAAGAAGACGAAAAACAAGTTGTTTATCAATATGTATGATGAGTACTTTAATTTTCGGCGTCGTCTTCTACGCGATTTTAGCGATGTCGATAGTAAATACTTGCCACGAACCGTTTAACAAACGGTTGATTAGATGCGTTTTTGATAAATACCGTCAGATAAGGAACACGGTGCCTCACCCAATGTGATTTCCTTACGCGATCTGGTTAGCTGTGCCAGTAAAATAAGTAGCAATATTAAGTATATACTGTAACATATGTCAATTACGGAAAGGCTGAATAAATTAATAATTGCAGAGTTTGTTCCACCTTGTTTAACGAGGTCATGCTATAACCGTGAGTACATTATGATTAAGATTTACAATTTCTTTCTGCAACTACGTTTGTGTTATGTCTCTTCAAATGACAAATCGTGCAATTCTTCTCTTGCATTATTGTGTGAAATAAATTTAACTTTTTTTTTACATATGAATCTGAAATAGATGAACATGCATTAATTGGATAATATATTAATTTATTAATGAAAAGGAAAACCATTTATAAAGTGAGGAAAATGTTTAGTACCTTTTATCACTTTATATTATCGAACCGCACGCAAAGGAATTATTTCGACACAAAATGCAAAAAAAAATCGCCTTTTCCGACATTCATAATTCAACGCGATAGCAACGAGTTTTGGAAAGAAATTGTTACAACACTAAATTATGTTCGTTAAAAAAAATTTAATTTTTATATTTTTAAAATGGAATTTAGTAAGATCTGATTTTGAGAACCACAAAATTTGTTTTAAATTTCGAAAGATTCAGGGATATTGTGTTTATTATTAACGAATTATTTAAAAAATACGAAAGTTTTAAAGCATTTTGAAATAGAAAGGACATATTAATGAAGAATTCGGAAGAATGAAACATAAAACTCGATGTAAACGTTTCTGACGCGTTTTAATTTTTATTTAATTTAGTCAGCAGCACCTTTTTTCTTTCTCCGTTATTAACAAGACTATGTAAGTTTTCAGATCAGACTACAAGAAATGCTGAGAAAAATATTAAACGTTAATTTGTGTATTTTTACTTTTATTGTTTAGAAGAAATATTAAGGATAAGAAGCTCGGAAATTTGCGTTACTGTTAAAATTTATAAGCGTGTAATGTAATATTAATTTTACGGCTTATTGTTAATATTATAATATTAATATTACATTATAATATTAATATTATAATATAATATTTCGTGTACATGTACGCATATATTTAAGAGACTTGATCAATATTAAATTTTTTATTTGATCTTATTGTTATCCATGTTTAATTATTCATGCAACAAGTGTAGAAAAAAAATTTTTTTAAATCTTTATCGTGTATTTTTTCGTTTATAGTCATTAATTTCTGTTTTATCTAAATTTCATTTTACATAGTTCTATCATAAATCGATAATACATATGTGTAAATGAAATTACCGGCGTCTGGAGATTTATCGACCGTCTGGCATTCCCAGTCAGAAGGCTAATGTCGATTCAATGTCGAAACAACGTCAATGTTCTCAATATCCTGTCAACGGAGTGTTCATGTCGAACACAGCTCGAAATTGACGACTTTTCGATGCATAATAAAAATAAAAAATTATAAACAGAAAACAGTCTATTTC
>VBVR01004569.1:0-14127 GCA_011638315.1 Tetramorium parvispinum | reverse complement strand
ATACTACATAATAAATTTTTATAATATACAATATATACATAATAAAAATTACCAAGCAGATGTAATATTAATCAAATAGATTTTATATTTTATTGTAATAGATATGAATAAATCATAGAGAATTTATAAAAATCTTTGAAATATTAGTTATCCCACGATTATCCCATAATTTTTAGGCTAAATTTTAAAAAATTCTGTCCGTGTAGAAATTGTAATTCATGAATTAGGAATATAATTGGGTTATTGGACCAGAAGAACTTGGCATATTTTCAATCTTCCAAAGGTTTGCGAATATTATAGTCGTCGAATACTTCAAGTGACGTGCTTAGAGCTTTCTCCCTCTTTCTCCAGTTTCCTCCGTTCATTGCTCTCTTGCTCAGTGGCGAGAGCTCGGCTCGGGACTAACCGACTCATTCATTGCCTAGTTTAGCAGCAGTTTGCCCTGAATATTCATAGCTGGCCTCATCCCAACGGCCTGTGTAAATATCACTCGAAAAGTTCAACGGTTCCTTAGTTCTGGGCTGGCGGTAAGAGTCCTTCTGCACGCGTATCTTATTAATGTGCTATAAAATAGATCGTGCGAAGCTTACGCAAGAGAATAACGTTTCGAATCGTTTTGTCGCCGCGTAGGGAAATCAATTTTTATTCAATGTGAATTTACACCTTCAACGGCTTGCCTGATAACTCCGATACGGAAAATCATCCGAAATTGTACGACTTCGGTAACGATGAAACGTGTCATCAGAGAGCCGATAAACAAACCAGCCACGCGCTAAATTGCTAGCGGCAAATTGTGCTCCAAACTGTGCCCATACCTAGTAATCACGCATGCAATCGTATCGGAAGTAATTACAATGTGCAACGCGATCGTAGGCCATTTTTCCTGTGTAAAAAAGCCGGGCGCGGGACTCAGGGGCCGATGCGACAATTTCCGTTCGCGCCGCGGCCGCGCTCGTGTCTCGTCACACTCGGCGTCGTACTCTGTCCGACTCATTTGAGATGCACTGCCGCAAAGCGCGTAGCACGCGCGGTCAATGCGAATCCAATATCGGAAAACAATTTTTCTCGGGGAAGAATTTTAGCGTAGCTTTTCAAGACTTCGGACCTTACTGGCTCGTGCTGCGGCACCCCCTTCCCCGCCCTGCACCGCCCTTCCTTCCGTTCCTTCGCCGATCTTTATTCTTTATCCTCTCCGCCACCAGCATCCCCCGCCGCTCTTGTTCTGCTTCTGTCGTGCCGGCCCATTTTCTCCGTACCACCTTTAAACCGCGCTCGTTTCTCGCAATAAAAGAGTGCCCGCGGTCTTTCGCCGTGACTTACGGCCGTGCCGGTAATAACGATAAACGTTAATGTCGCTTTGTCGTTGCGAGCGCGAGCTATCGGGGATTAATCGGTTCGTTAAATTCTTTTTTCTTTTCGTCCGCGCCGTTTGCATCGGCGTCGAAAAGTACGTTCCCCCCTTCTATCTGTTACGAATCTGAAAGTAACGAGCTCTCGAGGTGTGCTTGTGTCGTACATATGAAAATGTGAGGTGCGTTACCGCAAGGGCATTACTGGCAGCGCGATATTGCGACGCGAAAATTGCGTAGGGCTTTATTGAAATATAATTAATTAGCGTGTGAATCAAAGGGAACCAACCGGGCAACGAGAGAGGGCGAGCGGCGGCTTGAACGAAGCGTCTAGTTAGAACGGTCGCTGAAAGTTAGCCCGAGTTTCGTCTCGACGCAGGAAGCTGGCCATGAAGCACACTCGTTTATAACGGACCGGGGAAACAAAATTAAATTGTAATTGCACCACGTATACAATGGCGCGGACCATCTAGGTAAGCACCCTGCCGACGACAACTAATTACATTTAGGTACCTCACTTTTACCATGACGCGGAGTAATTGCCTCGGGTAGTCATAATGAAAAAGTATCGATTGTGCCCGCGTTACCGCTCGCGCGAGGAGGAGACCTGTACCTTTCGTCACCTGCGTTTAATGCACAACTCTTGCAGTCTTTTAGCAACTCTCGCGCTGTTTTTTATGTCCTGCGACGCGTATTACAAATTAACGACATCTGCGCGGTGCATTTGTAACGAGCGCACTGAATATGCGAAAAACGTGAAAGAAACGAGATAGTTGTAGGCGTTTATTCTTGCGTTTAATAATATTAACGAAACCATATACCTACCGTCGTCTCCTCCATATAGTTAATTGATCATATTTAAGACTCATTGTCATTTTTCTTTATGATAATATGTGGCGGGAAGTTTTATCGTTGGTTAAAAACTGTACACGAGATATCAGATTGAATTTTAATATGGCCGTTTATAATCCAGTTAAATTTTTTGTTTGATCGATCTTGGGGAAAAAACTTCTTACATCTCATACTCAAATAACGAGGAAACTTATTATAATATTTTTAATCATAGTTGTTTAATCAGTTAGTTTATAGAACTTTGTAACGATGTAATTAACGATTTTATGTCTTTTTTAAAATTCGTAAAATAGACAATTTTATACATAATGGTATTTTTCGAGGATTAAAAAGAAAATGTAGAAACAGGGAAAACATTTTTATATAAGATGGAACGGATATCAAAAATTTGCGGGAATGAAAGGAAGAAAGTCTACGTTGAAACTCTTTCCGCGAGGCAGATGATGAGAGTAAAAACCGGTATTTAGCGAAGTTAACTAGAGTGCAGTGGCGTTTACGTATGCAGAAAATGGTGGAGTTGTCGGATTCGCTAGCGAGTTGAAAGGAGAGTGAGAGGTAAGAGGCTAGGGGGTACGCGAAAGTCCGAGTGAAGAAGGGAAAAGTCGGCAAGATGGAAGAAGCGAGGAAGGGAGGGAGAGAGAAAGAGCGAGAGAAAAGCGCAGTTTAAGTGCTCGTTCGAGTGAGAAGGCGTCGGTACAGAGACAAGGCGCTAATGAAATAGTCGGTTATGTTTTAAGTACTACTGCTTAATGTACATTCTACGTCGTTTCGCGGCAGCGGGCCGAAAGTTCCGGTTTAACTTGCCTCGGCTGCTTCTGCTCCGGCAATCGCGAAAATTCGAGCTCGCGAGCGGAGCAAGGTTATCACGGAAATCCTCCGGTTTCGCGCTCCTTTTTTTCAAATATTTGAATTAGACATTTAAGAAATATACACTTAATTAAGATTGGATCGTGGCTCCGGGATTATTTTCGCCTTTATCAACTTCCTTCGCCGTAGATGAACGTCGATGATCGTCGATCGAAATGAATACGCTCAATTTTAATCGATTCTCGGCTTAATCGCGTTATATCCATCTTTCCGTCACTTAAGTTACACACAAAGGAACGGATCGAATTACTCCCATAAGGGCGTTAAACCACCGCGAAAAGTTATGAAGCGTAACACGAGGCTTAACTCGTGGCAGCTTAAGGGGTTAATAAGATATTTAGTTTACTAACATTTGGACGGAGCCAAGGGTTTATGCGGGGCTAGTGAGAGCCACCCGTGGTCTAAGAGACTTAGAAGCTAGCGGTCACCCCTTGAGTGCATTCTCCTGTTCCGCAGTGTCTACCGACGCTTTAGGCTTTCAAGATCATTAATTTAAGGCGCCGCCGCCGCAGGCACTGCGAAGCACTGAATTCTCGATGCTTTCTAGAGGAAGACTCGAAGCAGTAGGACGGAAAAGAAGCAGACGAGAGGGAAAGAATTCCCAAACTCGCTTAGTGTTTATCGATCGTTCTCAATTGGCTAAAAGCATCACTCGCGACGCGGAGATTAATAAGTGTTTCTCGCGATTGATATTTATTGCGTCATCAATCTTGTAATTAAATTCTTTTAGAATAGATCAATTAAGTTATTAATGAGCAAATGAGCTAGTTTGCGCGTAAAATAATTCCAAGTTGCATAAAGTCGATTTACGGTGAAAAAGAGTCATAGGTTCGACAGGAATGCGAAAGAAATATCGATTGGCTGAGGAGCAAGGACAGCCGGGCTATCGGGACGGTCGAGTAGACGAGCTATTTGCGGGATAATGCGAGATTGAAGGAATAAGGACGATCAGAAGAAGGGTATGGAAGGTAAGCTGCAGACGGAAATGGTTATATGGCCGAGCCGGTGGCTGGGGACGAAGAAGCGGAATGGCGAATGGCAGACAGGAAGTAGTGGACAGGAAAGCGGGGGGAGGACAAAGTCGTGTGGGACATTTAAGGCTGTTGGTGTTACGAATGCACGCGATGCTTGCTTAGATTCACCTTGTTGAATATTACATGGAGGGACGCCACGCAATCTTGCCTACGGCTCAATCTCGCGCTGTTAAACTTGATCAGAGCAAGCTGATCACGGCGAAAACGCAAGGATCTTCATGGTGAATTCGTGATAAGGGAAAATTAAGCTAATAAGTTTTTGCCCGCAAAATTCTATTTTCGTAATGATAATCGGAAGCTTGATTGTCGCGTTGTTTGGCACGAACCGTTAAAAGATTACGATCAATTGAGACGTGTACCTACGAGAGTAGCTTGGCTGGCGCGCGTTTGAACCTCTGTACGAAGGTTGAGGGAGAAGGACATGTTCATTATATATCGGTCCGATTTGATTGCGTAGTCCACATGAAATTTGGCCGGCAGACTTTCGATCGGTATAACGAAGCCGGGCAATAACGCGTTGTGTGCGCAACGACGCAATATGTCACACTGTCTGTAAATAACACGATTCGCCCATATTTTTCGGCAAAATTCAATTTTTTAGTTAACGTAAATACAATCATTCTGCGAAACGTGCCGAACGTGCCGTGCGAAATGTAATAAAATATGCAAGAGAGGCGAGAAACGAATCCTCGATCGAATGCTTTCCGCTCCTTTCGTCGAAGAATGTCGCGGAGACGATTACGCAATCGATGTCCTCGTAACTCTTTCTCATTTCGCAAAGAGCGGTCGCATTGTTCTGGAAGTGAATCGCCGAGACTTGAGACGATACAACGTAACATTTTCGTTTCGCGCCATGACGACGGTTGGGCGGCGAGGAAGTAAATCAATCAATCCGCTGAATGGCCCATTCTTCCTTCCCCTACCGCCACCCCTAACCGGCAATACCACCCTTCCGACTGCAGCCATTCATCGAGATACACTCTGGCATTCATGATATTCCGCACGATTGCGGGAGATTGAGGTGACTCGGAGATGGAAGAGCCACACCACCGCCCTTTCCTCTTTCCTCTCTCTCTCTCTCACACTCTCTCTGCGCCATCAACCTTCTTGCCGCTTCCCAAGGAAGCCGTCGTTGCGGAGACGGAATTAGCATCTCCATTAGTCGCGAGGGCATAATGCGATATTACCGGAGGTACACGGCTACCGGAGAGGAAGTGAGACAATGGTCCGCCATACTACTCGTCGTACCCACGGTAAGACCCGGTATCTATCGGTCGACTTTGGTCTTCGAATCTTATAATACCCGGCTGGAGGAAGTCCGGGAATGCCGTACTTACCGTGAGTTGTGTAATTTGCTGCGCGCAGTAAAATCTGATCTAATTACGTCGGCAGAGGAATGTACTTATAATTTCTTAGAAAGTTGGTGCGCCCCTTGATTCGGTAAAGATGACCGGCATTGTAGAAAGATCGAAAAGCGACGTTAACATGGCATGTATGTACGCTACGGGCGGTTTGCGCAACGTTTGCGCGTTTTACGCGGTCTTTATAACCGAAATTAATTAACGTAGCGGCGAGTTGCGAGGCGTCCTGGTGACGTTTCTGTTATTTAATTTCCGCCGTTGTCTGCGCTCGTCGCGGAATAATTGAGTAACGGTGTACGAGCGTCTTACAGGAGGGACGGAAAATCCTGGAAGAGAAATTGGGAAAAGAGGATTTTTAAGGGTCTGTTTGTAAACGCCCCCCGGGATCGAAGATACATTTTTCTTGGCGCGAGAGTCCCTCAAAACGCTCGTAGGGCACGTCTCGGATTTTGCGAGCGTCGTAGAACGATTCGCGGGGGCGCGGCGATGATATTTCCGATTCAGCCTCCATTAACGGAACGTGACGATAAAGCTGCAACTGTTATTATCGCCGTCGTTTACGGTGGCCCGATGGCCCCCGAGTGTGCGGGCTCGGTCGTATATCGGAGCTCACCTTTTTCTCCTCTCTTCTTCACCTTTTTCTCCCGTCGCCGTCCGACATTTTTATTTTCCCTCGCTGTCTCGACTTTGCCGCAGATCCCGAGCCAGAACGAAAACATTTTTGTCGTTCCTCAAATCGCTCCGGAGGCGACGTCCCCGTGACACGAAATGACTTACTAACGACCGCGGCATAATCGCGACTGTACGACGCTCGACGGTCGACGAGTTTTATGCCCGAGGATTAGAGCGTCGTGGTTCACGACGTTAAAACGGTTACGGCGCAGTTGCATCGCGGGGAGATCGCGAATCGTTTATGATCGAGATTAATGGCGAGTGCGATAATGCCAAGGAGGAATTGTGCCTCCGAAAGTACGTGCGCCGCGATTTCGCGCTAGACCATCGAGAGAAATTACTTCTCCTTGTTTTTCCCGTCTTATCGTATTAACCGAGTTATCGTATCCCTCCCCCTCGACTTTATCGTATTAAAAATCGTATTATAGCGGGGACGTTTACGATATCGTATATACTGTTTCGCGAGCCATCGTCGTCGTCGTCGTCGCCGCCGCCGTCGTCGTTTTATGTGCATTCGCTTTCTCGCGTCATGGCCTCGCGAGAACTCGCGCGTCCAAATCCGCAACGAGTAAAAAGCTGCGACTTATTATCAATGAAACGCGCGGCGAGCGACGAGACTGTTCTCGACTGTTGCCGCACGACTTGGGACAAACAGCATACGCGATTCCCCCCCGTAGCCGCGCGACGTTATTAACGCGACGGTATCTACCGCGGTTTCTGACAATAACTCGGTAATGTCATATTGCGAATTTTACTGCCCTCATAATTTACGGCATGCACGTCGTCGCGATGTTTCGCATGCGGGGCACGCGCTTTATGCCACTATCCAGACAAGCGGTAGTCAGTCGTGCCGTCTGGGAAGCGTGCTAAAGGATAACTGCCGATTCCGCGGTAGTCCTCCTTAAGACCTCGTCGAACAGGCATCGGCACGCCGACTTCGGAATCGCTTGAAAATTCGGAAATAGTTTCCCGGCGGCACGTAGAACGGCGAGCGCTCTCTCTCCCTCTCTCTTTCTCTCTCTTTTGGTCGGTTGCTCGCAAAGAGGCCAAAGAAAAAGACAGCCTTCGTTTTCTTAGATTTCTACGTGTCTTTCTTCCTCCCGTTCTTGCTTGCAAGTTGTGCCCGAGAAGGCGAGCTTGGAATTCCGAGCTGACTGCAAAGTTTTTAACTAAGTTTGGCGGTTGCCCGCGCACACCGTTCCCGGCTCTCGATGCCGATTGCCGGCGCTGCCTTTCATGCCGATTCTTCTGGGGGTTCGCCCGTCGACGCAAAACCTTCTTTGCAAAACTTAACTGAAGAACGGTCGGCAATGAGGAAACATTTGAGAAACGATTGACCCGCTCGTTCAGCAAAGTCGGTTTAACCCTCGTTTATTGTACGCAGTAGTAGTCTCGCCTGTTGCGGACAGGCAAGAAATTGCGAATGGTAGGTAGTTTTGCTTAATGATAGCCTGTCGCAGTCGCGCTCGTATAGACGCGTACATTATTCTAAAGAAGCGTCGTCATTTGTACGTGGATTAATGAGTTCTTTGAATAAAATATTTTTAGCTTACAGAGAGCGTATGAAGGACGTAGTATATACATACCTAGGTACGTTTCTAGTTTGACCTAGTTGGACATATTCCTTAGAGTGAGTAACTACAACAAAATTTTGTCTACACTTGTTTATATAAGTCACGTTACTCCATTCGAATAACTTCTAACATGTTTCAACTGCATTTTCATTAGAATTGACAGTGTGTTTCGATTGGTTTCCTTGCTCGGTCATTGAAGTTTATAAATCGTTTCTTTCCGAGGCACACCGACCGGCCGTTTTAATCCAATACGAGAAGTATCCGACAGTCGACACTCGCCGAGGTGGAATTCGCGGAGGTACGAGAGACGCTAGCGATGAAATGAGATAGGAATTTCATAATTAAGTTATCAGCTGCAGCTATTCCGACAGCCAATTATCGTCAACGCTGGAGCGTGGGTTCTACTTTCCCCTTTTACTTTTTAAACGGTCGGCCCGGCACTCGGCTCCAAGTCGGAGAATCGCCGTCGATGGACGCCGATGAACGGACGGGGGATGAAGCCATGGGGGCCGATTCGATCGAGTACTCTTTGAAGTCGAGCCGAAGGAAAAAAGATGGAAATAATTAAAAGCATTGAAAGCTTTCTTGAACGCCATTAGGGGCATTGACACTTGGCAACGCCTGCGCCGGGAATGAAAACGGCGAAACCTTCACGTAGAATTGCACCCTCAGCCAGAGATGCAAACGTTTTAAAAAGAGTTCCTTCCTCCGCATATCTCTTCTATCCCTGTTTCGGTTCTCTCTCTCTCTCTCTCTCTCTCTCTCTCTCTCCTCCCTCGTACGACTTTGTCAGAACGAATCGCGGGCACGTGCGGTAACACACCTTTTTTGCCAGCCTGAAGTTTTTAGTGCCAGTTCCATAATTAAACTTGCGTCTCGCTGTTTCTCCGTCTGTCCGTCACTCCTTTCTCACGTAACCAGGGAGAAAAAAAAATACAGCGGTGACGTTGACGAGCGTACACCTCTTTATTTGTGTTACGTGATCGTCTCAACGGGATTTCTTAATTCTTGCGACCGCGAATAGCAACCATCGTCCGAATTTTCTTTCAAATGTCAGATGGCACTTTGATTTTCGGGAGTGAACGAAACGGTGTTTTCGGCGTTATCAGAAATACAGGACAGGATGTATGTGATCGGGCTAAATTTATGTAATAAAAGTGCGGTAGGATCTATACCGTGTGCGTTCGATGAATTAATAAATATCTTTCCAACCGTGTAATGTGTATTTATCATTATTAAACTTGTACCAGTGCGTAGCCAGCTTTTTCTCCGATTCTCTTCCCCTTTGCCATTTAATAATGATTTAACGCGGTTTTGGATGGAAATAAAATTATTACTCTTATTATTATCATCATTATAATTATCGTTGTTGCGGTTTAAATGATTTGATGGTTCATCGAAATATAAATTTCATGTCTTTTAATCGTTCACGCATATATAATAAGAAAATAAGTAATACCAAAAAACGTGAAAATCATCATTTAGCATGTAAATTGATGAATAATTACTTTATGGAATAACATTTTATGCGATGTAAATATTCTTTTGAAAAAGTAAGCTGCTTGCGAGATATTAAATTTCTATCATTTTACAAAAAAATCTGAATTCGTGTATTAAAGCCTACGTATTCATATTCATATTTAATCGAAGGCAACTGTTATGTGCGCGGTAATGTACGCAATGTATACGCGTTCTCCTCGCGTCGTAAACAAAATAATCAGCAAAACGTCATGTTTTAGCAACTCCCATTACTAAGCCGCTATAACCACGTAGCGATGTGAATGAATATATACGCCTGGTATTAGTGCCTGCAACCAACAAACGAAGCCCGAGAAAGCTGCTCGTTATTATATAACGAGAGCTCGTTATAGCGTTGAAAACCATCGCGAAATTGGGTATAACTTCTGCTTCAACTTGCGAGATAGGCGCCGAAGTTGGTAGAAGCGTTGCATTCCCCAAGACTTCTGATGTTAACAACTGAATCAATTACTATATAATGCAATACGAATTAAGACGACTTCAAGACACCATATTTTACAAAAAAATTATTGTTGTGTACTAGATAATTATAGAATATCAAAGTCTGATTTTTATTTTCAATGTATATAAAAAAAGTCGCCAAAATATTGCATGTATCTTTGAATCATTTCTGCAAATCTACAAAGTTTATTGTTTATTTGATTCGTTTACAAATTTCTAATTAATTAGACGTAATACTTGCAAAAAGAATTTTAGAATTTAAATACAATTGTTACAATTTAGTAATTTATCACAAACGATTAAAAAAATTTTTTTTCTTCATATTCGTCGCATAAACATTTTTCAATATCTTCCAACTCTACGCGGCAGTTCATTTTCGAAGTATCACATCTGAAAATTGACGTGCGTGACGTCTTCCGCATTGGCCGGAATTTCGGAAATATCGACGGTCCGTCTTGTTACTGCGATTCCGGTAAAGGAGTCTTATTTGGGCCCAAAGTGCCAAACTGAGGACCGCCGAGATCAATTTGCACGGCATTGCGCGTGACAGCGCCGCCAGCGAGCCAATTCGCGCGGGTACAGTAATTAAACTGCGGTTTAGCATGACCGGAGCACCTGCCGTTACCAAATTGCAAGTTATGCCGCGTGTCACTCAGCGGTGCGAACGCCTGTCAGCGCGCACACGCTGGAGTCACGCGTACGAAACTTTCCAATTCCCTTAAATTCGAATTTTCATAATGTATGTATTATTTTACATTTTTAAAGATATTTGTGACATTGTGGTGGAACATATAGAAAGAATACAAATTTATTAGAAAGAGATTGTTTTTATAAAATGCGTCATGTATTCGTTGATCTAATTACTCAACACGCGACGTAGATTAATTCAAAATATTATTTATAGTTATTTATAGTAAAATGCGATTGGGCTCTTTTTGCGATCAATGATGCTATTACCCCGATTCGTTATTATTGTCATTCACAGGAGGTGGCAGTTTTGCGATATTCATCGTCGTGTTTCAATATAGACTCTAATTCCGAATAAATCTGTAATTTGTTAGCCATGGGTCGCTCTTAGGGAAAACCCTTTAATCTCCACGTTCCATTTTCCGAATATTCCATTAGATTTCTCTCTTTCTCTCTCCCCTTTTCTCTCTCCGTCGTTCTCGGTTCTCGGCGCCGATTCTCTTTTTTTTCGTCTCCACTCTCCGTCATGCCCGGCGGCTTCGGCAGCGCCTTCACGCGTCACTCCGTAGCACGAGGATTTGCGGTTGCCACGACAATTGATTTACACGCAGACACGCGGCCACGTTTCACCGACACGCGCGTGCACACACACGCGCGCGTTTCCGACGCACGTGTGTGCACGTGGTATATACAGCGGTGTATCCCAGCATCTCCGGCCCGGGGAATCACCCTCTCTGTCGATCGTATACAATCCGTAATTGTTGTTCCACCCCGTTGCTTTAGCCGAAGATTACAACACGATCTTTCAGGGAATTGGGATTCCCCGGCCGCCTCCGCTACCTACCTCCGCCGTCGCATCCGATGAGAATCGAATCGGACTGTCGTTGTCGCGCCGGAATCCGATTGGACGATAGGAGAGACCAGGAATAATAGATGTGGCTAACGCAATGCGATTTGGTAAGCGGCAATTTCGATTCCGGGGAAACGCGGAAAACTGTAATATCCGAAATCCGGAGGATGTCGAATAAACCGTGCCCCCTCCTCCCCTCTCTCTTGCCTCTTCCGTGTTTCTTAGTAATTTTTTTGAAACGCGCCAAAGCGCGGGGCGCGTCGCGTCGCGTCGCGTCACCGGGAGAATAACGAAAACCCGATAAAGGGGTGGGCGCAATCTTCGGTAATGCAGGCGTATGCTTGCCCGAGATGCGGGTGAAATACGCGACGTTTCGCGTGCAGTATCGAAGAAAATCGCATCACGTTACACACGTGTTTGACACGAGAGCTCCGAGAGCGGAAAGCTCGCGACAGAAAGCGGGGCGAAATATGAAACTATGAAGCGGGCGAGCCGGCGGGAGAAGCGCCGACGGCATTACTGTCATTACACTTTGCCTTCTACGCGGGATATCTATTTCTGGCTGCAATCGATTAATCGAACGAGACTTAAGTACGGCTCTGGCCGCACCTGGTGCTCGTCCATCACCGGGCGGTGGCGGCGGCGGCGGCAGCGCAATGTTCATTTATGTATACATAGTAGCCGGCCTCGTGAGGAGAAAACTTTCCTTCTTTCAGCGCGCGCGGTACCCCGCGTTCGTTAATAATCGATTATGAAAGATGACGGTTCCTCGTATCGACTCGACGCCGCGCCCGCGCGCACGCTCGCAAACTTATTGTTTTAAAGAAACTTTAAATTTATCGCAAACTCTCCTCGCCGCGGGCGCGCGGGCGCGTTGGAAATAATCCCTCATTCATCATCCGAGGCGCGTAAGGCGTAAGGCGCGCGTGTTCGGACGAGCGAGGGGGCGAAGGGACGAGGAGAGTGGGCAAAGGGAGAGACAGGCCAGGGACGAGGGTGTGCGCGAAGGGTGCGAGGGCGCGGCGTGGAACTAGGAGCTTTTACACGAGCGCTAAGCCGTGATTAGTTGTTGCGGGTACGAAAGGGTAATCTGTTGTTCCGGGATTTTTATTACTTCGCGCCGAGCTCGGCCGCGCTTTTCGTGTAAATACGCGCGTTACTTTCTACGTGGTAGCCAACAAACGTGCTCAAAGTTGCCGCTAAAACGGATGCTTCTAACGGAGAAGATAGATACGCGTCGGGCCGGGGCCGTAATACGGCCTCGAAACTATGCAGTTCGTTAGAAAGCGCGAGAGAGCGCGTTACTTTGATGATAACGTTCGGGCGAACGCAAAAAGGAAAGGGGGAAAAAAAAAACAATCTCTGCTGATATATGTCGCGTCGAAATATTATACCGGATCTCCGGCGCGTCCTCGTCCTTCCGATCTGCTGGATAACGAAGTGGGAAAAGCCGCCTCCTTTCGATACTGGTTTATCCTGAAATACCGTCTGTTAGCAGTCTCACGTTTTGCGCGTCCAGGAAGTAAATCACGGTAAGTGGGTGAGAAGGACCCTAACGCGAAGGACCCCGAGCAAGCAGGAGGGTATCGGAGGTTATCGTCGCTATATCACGGTTGGGTCGTCCGTGAGATACCCAAGCTGCTCCGGTACGGGACTTTATTGCAGGGCGAGCCAATTATAGTTCCGTAGCGCTCCAGCGAGCGCGATGTATCGAGTACTTCTGAGCAAGTACCAGCTTCGAAAATAGGGTCTGAATGAGGATATATGACACCGCTTACATATCATTTATTCATATAATAGTTAAGAAAGACGGAGACGCGAAAAATAATTGATCAACAGCTTTGTACGAGCCGAAATAACATCTGTCGCAATTCTGCCTTGTAGATAGTTTATATACGTGTTAAATTTATTTAGCATTTAGTTAGTATTTAAATAGTATTAATTGATTAATAAAATGCTCTCGCAAATATTTCTTAGCGTTATAATTTTATAGGATAATTCATCTCTCGTGAATTCTTACGCTATTCCTCGAAGGAAGTTTGTTTCGGAACCTGTCTACTTTTGGGAATTCATCTCCGAACAATTTCGAGCAGCCCTAAGGTTTATGCAGCCCCTAACAGCGAAACTCACCCCGAACTCATCCCTCGTGCTCGGCAAACGCCACAAGAAGCAGCAATAAACGTCAGGCCTCCGCGGTAATTAAAACTAAAGATCCGTGGCGCGAAAACGAAAAACAACAGTTGCCGAGAGCGCTGGTAAGACAACGTACGAAAGAATAACAGAAGATAGAGAGTAAGCTGCTAGGAGACGATTGCAAGCGAAATCGGAATTTAGTTCTTTGAGATAGGATTAGGAACAAAATGTTACGTAATTGAAAGGAATCTACTTCTGGAGCTTTAACAGTTTCGCGTTAACGAATTTATAGCCTAATATCGGGAACACGCAGAAATCTACTAAAACTGGGATAAAACAAAAGAAAAAGAATTGATATATTTAACAATATAATACCCACGTAACTCATACAAGTTAGTAGTATCATAACATGACGTTTCTCTCTCTTTCATTCTTCCTTTTTCTTATCTCTTGTTTCGCAATCCCGCAAATATGTCGTCGGTAGAAAGTTAGTCCCGATCTTTGTTTTAATAAAGGCGGATGGAATGAAAGTGAGTATAAAACTTGGGGAGTTAAGAACTTTGCTCGTTCCCTTTCACAGCGATTTGGTACAAAGAAACATTAAATTTTTTTTCAGCTTTGCCTCAAACCGGTCGCTTTTGCAGATTTTAATGGGCTTCTGCCTTCGACTTGCTTGGCATCCGTTCTCCTAACGTAGCAATGACGAGAACAACGAAAAGGGAACGGCGGAGGGGGATAAGAGGGGGGTGGAAGGGAAAGTGGCAAGGG
>VBVR01004568.1:0-14137 GCA_011638315.1 Tetramorium parvispinum | reverse complement strand
ATCAAATATTCTGGTTATTATAATAGAAATTCTATTATAATCAGAATTTCTATTATAATAATCAGAATATTTGATCACGCCTACAAGATTTTTCTGATTCGTCCGTTTCTAAGCAGAATTTTTTCAGTGTGCAATATACGTATATTGACAGGACATGTCTCTATGCGAATGCCGCTGCCATGTTGGCTCGCATGATCGAATTATGTTTAATCTTATGAACGGAACTACGTTGTTTTATGCGATACGTTATTTATATCGCATTGTGTGCGACAACAGTCGATAGGCCTTTCGACATAATCTGCTGGAATCGGCTTTGAAATTATGACCGGTGTTGTCAACACCGAGTTATCGAGTCAGTAATACCTGAAATCACTCGGAAATTGGTTTTCCGTGTACCCGTGTATCCGAATGCTATCTGAACCTCCGTTACTCGCTCGGGCAAATTAGCAGAAAGAGAAAAACACAGTTTGCATTCACGTAATTAGCTTAATAGACTAAATGGCGGCGTTGCACGATAAAATTCGCGGCATATTTTTTTTTTACTTGAATCTACAACGCGTGTGTCAGACAAAAGACGGAGCGAAGGACAGTGTCATCGCCAGTTCAGCATTCACGTTCTGACGGATATAAATAGCGCATACGTCCATAATGCTGCATTAACGGCAATGCGAGTAAAACGCGTCGATGTCGCTTACACGAGATAATGAGTGATCGGTTGATAAGTCTCTCCCTTCTCTCTCCACGTTGTTCCCGATTTTCGTTTCGTCGCTTCGATCGTAGTCTAAACAACGGGGACCAACGGGAGGGAAAGGACTTCGCGCTTTCTATTCTATCTCTCTCTCCTTTTCCGTTCCCCTCGTGCTCCCCGATATTTTATACGAGTCGCGCGATGCATTGCGTAATGCATCTCTTTATCATTGTCTCGCGGCACCACAGCGAATGCAATTTTCATGCGCCACGTTGGCTACCCGATCAGACTCTCTCGCTTTCGCGTCCACGCCTTTGAAATTATTATTATTTTTTTAAAGCAGATATAAATGCTGTGCAACTTGCGATTTATCTTGATAATCCTAGCTAACGTAATTACATCACGGTTAGACTGATTAGGTTTTGCCTAAAAAATTCTTCCAGTGAAAATTAGATCGAGACAAGATAAGAAAGTCATCAGTAGGTTTTGCATTCTACGTTTTAGAGGTTGAACTGAAGCACGCCCGGAGGATTAACTCGGATTCGCGGATTGTAATCACTTGAGCATTAGATATGTCGGCTACACGCGAGTTCCCACCTGTCGCGTCGCGTATGACATGACATCGCCGTCGGCGCCATTATATATCTGCGAATAAATAGAATTACGCTAATCACTTGTATTACATCATAATACACGGAACTGTCTGCCGTTGGCGAGATTGCGTAGACCTTGGTCCCCCGTTTTTCAAATCAAAAGCAAATACGTACATCATCTTGAAGCCAACAATTAACTCGATATCAAGTCGTTTTTTTCATTTAATTTATTAATTTATTAATTCTAAAGAAAGATTCTTCAAAAAATCTTGGGGGAATTTGCAAGATAAGATATGAAAATACTTTTTTGCAGTTTTAGTTTTATAAAAAGAAAGTAAAGAATAAGCTTATATAACACTGAAGAGAAATTCTGGTTAAAAACGGACGAATCACAAAATCTTGCAGGATTGATTAAATATTCTGGTTATTATAATAGAATTCAATACTTTATAACTTATAATAAGCAGAATATTTGATAAATCCTACAAGATTTTTCTGATTCGTCCGGTTTTAACCAGAATTTTTTTTCAGTGTAAAATAATTTAAATTATACTCGCGTGTTCACGATTAGCTGCTTGATTACACATCGGATTTGCTATATCCTTATATGCGTAAATGCGATTGACAACGCGATAACGCGATCAAGATTTAATCGGTCGGAAAATAGTTTTATAATACAAGAAGGTTGAAACAGGTAAGGCATATCGAGTGATTGTATCGATATCGCTCGTAGGAGCTTATAGATCGTAAGGTCGATGACGATAGTTCAATACTCCCGGATGTGACGTTGGTGCAACTATACATTACACGCCCCGCATATGATTAGCGTACCTACATACAAAAAAATATTTGTGCACTCCCAGGCGACTGCAACTTTCCCTATTCCCTCGGGTCTTGAAAATATATAAATCTTGATAACCGAGTGGCTCGTTATTCAGAAGATAACGATTAGAAATTTTTAATAATAATATACAGGAGAATTAAGTTTCTCTTTCAATCATTCCCGTTTACAATAATCGCTCATATATTTTGCACAATTTTTAAACACTTTCACGTATATACGTGCCCGTGCCGTTTCTTTCATCTGCGCACGACTCCCTCGGAATACCGGAGAAACTTTACGCCACGTGTTACGTACGAATGTTATGTATTACGTGATTCTACGCAGCGACTTCATCGATTTATTCAATCGACAGCCGTTCTATACACCTACGGCAATCCATTTTCCGCAATCGCGATTTTCAATTAGCGATTAGAATGCCGTCTGACTTGGCCGTTTAACATTCGCTTGCAGAAGTTCGTGCTCGACAGTTTATTTTGGCGAGATAGGCACGGGTTCTGGGGTGGGAGAGCTAACCACCGCCTCGGCGGGGGGTGGTGGCGAAGGTCTCGCCCCGACTCCAACCCCCGCCAGCAGCAGCAGCAACGGCAGCACCGCCAGTACCACCACCACCCCCAGCAGCCCAAGCACGACCACTACAACTACCACCACCACCACCACCACCTCTACCAACAGCACCGCCACCATCCCGCAGATTGCAACGGGGGCTGAACCGCCCCAGCACATGGAGACACCCCCGACGATGGTCCCCGACCAGCAGGCACCCGCCTCCGGCCATCACTATCATCACCATCACCATCACCATCATCATCATCATCGGCATCATCGTAGCACGTCTACCACGCCTAGCCATGGACCGGCGACTGACACCTCGGACGAATTCGCGCCGGTCTCCAGGAAGCGGAAGCTTTCTTGCCAGTAAGTCTAATCGTAATTTGTCCAAGAATCTTGAGGGTTCACGCCTCTGAGGAATTAACGGTTGATTTCACCAGTTTCCCTCTATTCAAGACTGAACTTGCGTTGGATCGTCAAACATCGTTTTATCAAAGTTTGCCAATGCTATTAATGCGATACATTATTAATAAATTAACAACAAATTTAAAGCATTGAAATTGAGAAAGTATATCATCTATAAATCATTTTATGATCGTGGAAAATATAATTGTGTAATAGTATTTAATTTATTTATATTAAATAAGAATTCGTTTCGAAGAGACCAATAATTTAACGTTTTATGAAATTAGGGATCAGGTAAAATCGACCCGTGAATGTTTCAACATTCGTGATCTTAAATGAACGAATAGAGCGAAGCGTTAGAAATGAGAGGCTCTCATCGGAAATTCTCGCGCTACGTGGAACAACGTTCTTTTGTCCGTCGCCGTAGCTCACGGCAAGCAAACACATCTAAGAATTGGCCGTGGCAACAACCGCTCCGCTTACTCGGAGCACAAAGCACACGGCCCGCTGCCTTGGCACGTAGGTGGAAGTCGTATCGCGGAATATTACACATTAGCATGAAGCGCGAAACGAAGCCTGCCAAATGTGTCCCGCCAAGAGTCTGGGAGTCTCGCGAGCTGTGGCAAACAACCCGCGACAACTTGCTCTCCCTCGGCCTTCCCGGCCCCTTCATCCACCCTCCGGGTACTCATCAATGCCGATGTTTCGAGATGCTTCGCCCGGTAGTTCCGAGTAATTACCCAATCAAGGTGTCGGATATGCGGTCAAAGGGTTAACTTAATCGTTGCGATGGAACGGAAGATTTGCCTCTCTCTCTCCCGAGACCGCGAGCGGTTGAAATTGCCTTCGGCAATTACCTCCATTGCTCGCGCTATGCAGCTGGTACACTTGTCAAATAATGCACTGAAAACAAATTCTGGTTAAAAACGGATGTATCAGAAAATTCTTGTAAAATTGATAAAATATTCTAGTTATTATAACTTATAAAGTATTGAGTTTTCTACACCAGGAAAAATGTTTTGTCCTATGAAAAGTTTGATTACCCAAACTTAATAGAACTGTTTAGGAACAAAACGGTCTTGTTCTCTAAACCAAAATGATTTAACAAAATGTAACCAAATAACATATTTGTTTACAGCAACTGAATAATTTTGTTGGATATATTTTAACCAAACTTTTGGTTCATAGAACAATACATTTTTCCCAGTATTATAAACAAAACATTAATTTCAAATCAACAATATTATTCTCATATAAGTATAAGCAAAAATATAAAATCTTCTCTTAAGATCTTGATAATCTTAAACAGAAACAAAATTTTCTTCATGTGAGCAAATTATTGTCTGTTTAAGATTATCAAAATCTTTAAAGAAGATTTTATACTTTTGCTTATATATGAGAATAATATTGTTGATTTGAAATTAATGCTCTTTCCGTGTGGACTTGATTCGATACGATTGATAAAAATTAAATTTTTCTTACTTGTGCATACTCGAGCAAGCGCTATAACCTTTTAATTTTTACTATCGAGTTTCGCGATGCGAAAGTATGCACGTTTATTTCCTTTATCGCGGCAAAGCCGCGGCGGATAAATAAAACGGAAGCCATGGCACTCGCGGGAAATATCCAACTCCGTTACGGACGGCGTTGCGAGAAGCGCCCAGAGAGAAGAACGAGTGATTCGAAAGAAGGGGGGAAAGGGGGAGGAAACGGCGCGGGAGAGTTGTAAAAAATAACGTAGTTAATTAGCAGCGAGGCCACTTTAGCGGGCTCGCGTTCACTGTTAACAAGCGCGGAGAATAACTCGCGCGGATGCGAAAAACACCCTCGAACTCGAGGCAACTGAAACGCTCTCGGAAAACCAGACTCCTTTCGCATCTGTTTATTATTCTCTCTCTTTCTCTCTCTCTCTCTCTCTTTCTTTCTTTTTCTCCTTCGATTCTCCGTAAACTCCCTATAGGCATTTTTCCCATGTTGCATGATTTTTTTAGCGTCATGATGGTGGACTATTTCATTTGCGAAGCGAGAATTTCATGTAGCAAGTGCGTTGGCGATCGAATAAATAACTAACAAAGCTAAGAAGTAAACATGTATTCTTATACAATAAAAATAATATAATTAATTAAATTTTTACAAAATTTTCAAACTTTAATAAATTTTATTCAGAGATAGAATTGTCCTCTTACATCTATGATACCAAAAGCTGAAAGCTGATATTATTTAGCTAAGAATTAACTTGCGAAATAAACAAATTTAAATTCATAACGCGTTTCAAAACGAACGTGTTGAAAGGCCCGTGTCCTCAGCTCGCGATCAAAATGCACGTTTCACGATTACATGCTTGCGTGTTGCGTGCACGTCCAAGAGGAAATTGGCAAATCTTTTCTTCGAAGAGAGAGAAGGAGAGAGAGATGGAAAAAGCGGGAAAGATTTCGAATCTCACGAACTGTCACGCGCACAATCGTGAAAGATAGAGAGACGATTCTCTCTCCGGGATGTAACCCCTTCTGCGGTTTTCCCCTTCCTTCCCTTTCCTTTGGACAATGGCCTGGGCCGAGGAGAAATTGAATTTGCAACATCAGTAAACTGCGCGACTTTGCTGCTCCCGTACCGCGATCAAAACCAAATGAAGAACGGGAAGGGAAGGGAATGAAGACGAGAAAGAGAGAGAAAGAGGAAAGGGTGAGGGGGGAGGGGAAAGAAAGAGAGCAAGAGGTAGCGAGAGAAGTCTTTGGCATCGAGAGAAGGACGAAAAGTCCAAGCGGGCGTGAGATGAAGAGAAAGCGAGCTGAAGTGAGAGAGTGAGAAAGCGGATCGTGTTTCACGCCTGGCGGATTCTGAACCGTTTGAAACCCAGGTGGAAATAATACAACTTTGTGTTCCTTGTTAAGGATCAAAGGAAATCTACCCCCAATCTCGATGTCGAGACTCTTGGCTGGTCTCTTGCCGATTCTCCATCCGCCTCTTTCGTCTTCTGTCCTCTCTTTCGACCGACATGAAACTTGGGCAAAACGTTTGCTCATTGCATGTTTTATTTGACAACTTACTGACTAACTGATAACGATATATTGAAAGTGAGATTGAAAGCTTTTTCTCCTGCTTATATATATATATATATATATATATATATATATATAAGCATGATGAAATTGTGTTAAATTAAATGCATCGCCAAATGACAAATTATGATAGTTGAAGTCATATTCAGTAATTAACAATTCCATGAATAAAAAAAGATACAAAAAACATTACAATATTTTTATATAACAAAATTAAACAATCAATTTTTTTATCATGTATTTTTTTACACATGTAATTTACTTTTGTTCATGTTTTTTATTCATGTAGCTTATTTACATCTTGAACAGAATCATTCTTATAATATCTACTTACTTCTATTGGTATTTGTATAATATTAAATTTGTATCTATAAAATAAACAGATAAAATACATTTTTTTAAATATATACCAAACACGGAGATTTTGTAAATAGCCAAATTATAAGCTACATAATTTTTTCTTTTCTTTATATAGCGTCATCTGTTGAACTGTAAAAGGAAACCATATTATTAGTCTAAATAAAATATGTTAAGGGATATAGTCACAGTAGCGGGCCTAAAAACATCAATAAATTTTTCAGTATAAAAAAATAATTAATTTAAAATTGAATTGAAGCACTGTATACGACATATCTTAAGATACTTTAAATTTTTTTATATTTTTTTTATCCAAAATGACGGCGCTATTGTTGACGGAATCTAATACTTTTTTTTGGAGGTGCTCTGGGTCATGACATCTAGCGTCCACAATATTTTGATTTGGAACAAAAATTTCTTTTTAATTTACATTAAAATGTCTAGAGGAGTACGGGAGTAGGGGTTTTTGAAAACATTGGTTTTTTAAAAAAATGACAGGGATTTAAAGTCACAGTTGCATTTTTTGCTAAAACATTTTCGTGAAAAACTGTTCATAAAATAAAAAGTATTTTTATATATCGGAAAAACTCCTATGTGACTAGATGTCAGGCCCCGGAGCACTTCTCCAAAAAAACGTATTAGATTCCATCTGCTGTATTGCCGTCATTTTGGATCAAAAAAATACAAAATAAAATTTTTTTAAGTACCTTAAGATATGTCGTATACAGTGCTTCAATTCGATTTTATATTAAATCAATTTTTATACTAAAAAAATAATTAAAGTTATTGTTTTTAGATCTGCTACCCGTTAAACAATAATCAAATTGTATAACTTCTATTTATTACAAGATCATAACATTATACATTAATTATAATTTAAAAAAATACTTCAGTATAAGTATTTAATTATGTTCTTTTCAGGGTTGTTAAAGTTCCTTTAAGTTAAACTAAAGGGTTTATAAAAGTAACTTGTTACAGTTACAGTTATTTTCTTTAAAATGTAACTCGTTACAGTTCCTAGTTACAAATTCTGAAAAATAACTCATTACAGTTACCGTTTCTTAAAACGTAGCGAATCGTTACTTTTTGTGAATGTGTCTTAGCTTAATGAATCTTCCATTAGGGTGGCGTCCTATGGCATGTATTTCTCGCATAACTGTGTAATCAATCACGTAACGTTTCTGATTGATTACGCGGATACGCATTATGTGGGAAATACATGCCATGGGACCGTACCCTTAGCCTGGGTCTACATGAGGTATAATAAATTTTAATCTTTAAAAAAATTGACCAATGACAATCAATTATTTTTCTTATCTTTGTCTGTGATTGATCAATTTTTTAGGCTTAAAGCTTACTACATCTATTGTAGATTCGGGCTTACGCTTCCTGCACATAGAAAACAGCACTGTTTATGGCCCCTACACATGCAGTAGCTCAATCTCATAGTCATTGATTGCAATCTACTTGCTTAAAAATACTCGTCATTGGTCACTGTGCTTACTGCTTCTAGCTTATGTATAGACAAGTTTAATATACTAAATAGCTTCACAATTACTAAAAAAAAGTAATGATTAAAATAACGAATTAATCATTACCGTTATTAGACAAATGTAACTATATTACTGTTACAGTTACTGATTAAAAAAAGTAACGTTTTACCGTTATAGTTATCAAAAAAAGTAACTGCAACTGTAACTTTGTTACAAGCAACTTGTTACTTAACAAACCTGGTTCTTTTTTCTTATAATTAATGTACATGATCTTTTGTGTATGTATATGTATACATGTACAGATATACGTGTGTGTATAAATAATAGCTATTTACCGTAAGGATCAAAAAATATAAATTCCAACTTGTCAGCCAATCTTTCTCTCTTGCGTACCAATCGATGACCACTAACAAGACTTTCCGCAAGGACTAAGACGTGCCTATAATAAGAAATTAATATCAGATATTTTTTTAATCGATAACACGTTATATATGTATATGTCTAATCTCTTCTTATTGATATTTTATTTAATAAACTTTTTCGTAAAACGTAAATTTTGGCATTTTCAAATTATTGAAAATTAAAAATTGATATTTTGCTTCGTGACTAAATTTGTTATCACTTATATCTGTATATGTAGATATAATGTAAATGTACTTTTTTTCCTTCGTTGATTTAACGTGCCTAATGTAAATGTATACACATATTCTAACCTTAAGTTTTTGTACAGTTTTATTTTAATGGATTTACTTACTTGCTCTTTACCTTTTTCAACAATACGTTAGTTAAGAACATGATATTCCACAAATTTCTCTCAATAGCGTAATTCAAAATACTTTGTTTAATATATAATAATGTTGTGCATAAATATTAATAGATGACAGTACATATAATACAATCGAGTCAATTCGAAAAAAGAGGTTAGGAATCGTCCGAGCACGCGCGCACATACACATATACAATAGTGCATATATACACATTTGTAAATGATCAAAATCAAGATTGCTGCAGTAACTGTAAAGTTTTCTTTAAAACTTAAATATACTCGTTAAATATAATAAATATAAATTTCAATCTTGTTTAAATATTATATTGACAAATATATTTGAATAAAATTATTTATGGGTTATACATGCATGTAGGTATACAAATTATATGTATAGTTATATTTTTCGATATTTTTATTAATGAATACATATCAAAGACAATGCGTATATTGACAGCAATTTTACTTAAGAAATTTAGAAAACTTCTTACATGATCCAACCGGAAATAATTCCTCTCTGAGATAACAAATTTCTCTGAAAATAACTTTGTATTTTTCACATCATTACATTATTCGCATTAATAACAATATCATTGCATTTTGCTAAATCCTTCAAATCCATAAAATAAACTAACCATAATTTGTAAAATAGGAAAAGTAAATGTAAAATGTCGTACATATTTTCCTTTGTTACATTTTTATTTCATACTTCAGAGTATATTTATATTTATGAAAAATGCCCTATGAAGCGTGAAAAACAAATGGTAATGTCATAAATCTTCATAATAAGAAGCATTACACGATCTCATTTTCAATATCATTTTTTCATTATGATATATCACAATATTCATTATATATATAAGTATGTAAAATTTAGTGCTTCTAACCTAATATCATAATAGTTTCATTCATTAGATAAAGATATAAAAATGTTCAAAAAATAAATATATGTGGAATATATTAGGACGCTGCTTTGACTTTATCATTGGCTAAAACTTCTAATCGTTTAATCACTTTAGCAAGTTCAACGTTTTTATCTAATTTCAAATAATCCACCTTTCGTACGTTATGTATACTAGTCCACGTAGGTAAGAGCTTGCACAGTTGTCGTATATGCTCCTCCATTTCTTCTAATGTTAGTTTTGTTCTGAAAGAATTGTCCAATTTTTGTATCACTAGTTCTATTGGTAAAACGCCCTTCTTTTCCGCCACGAAAATATTACGGAGAAGCTTCGCTAATTCGGGAAGTCTGGAATATAGTGCAGTCTCTTTTTCTGCATTAGGTGTTCTCGTCATTGCTTCTAATGCCTTGGCCGCTTGTTTAGCACGAACCTACAATAATTATAATTCATTCACATACAATAATTATAATTCAATTATAATTCAGAGAGCAATAATATATTATTAAAATATAACATTTTATATAATTATATTATACATATAAAATGACATGATATATCGCAGTAATAAATATGTTAGCTATTATCCCAAAGATTATTCTTACCTTTTCGAGTAGAGCCTTGGGAATGCCTTTAAATAGTGTACTGAGATGATCGGTTTGTTTGGATGGTGTACTTGGTGGAGTGTCCACAATGGCAATGTTAACCGGTGGAACACCAGCCTTTGTTGTTTGGATTGTAGAATCTTGTGTAGGAGATGGAAATTTGGACTTGGAAGTTAGGTTTGCTTCAGCGAGCCTTTGCAATGCTTTCTCCATACGTGTACCGCAATTAAACAAAGACTTAGCTTTGTCTATGAAAAAAGAAAAAAATTAAAACGGATAAATAACAAATGGAATATCCATTATTGGACATAAATATTTTACAGCTGTGTTTTACTATTAATAACTTATTATATACTATTAATAACTAAAAAAGAGAAACCTACATATTCTACGAAAAACTTGATCCTTTTGAAGTGATAATTTAAATCCATTTTCGACAATTAATTTATTAATTGAGAATCGGGTTGAGTAGCGCATAATGCAAGGATGCATAATGTAACTGCTCAAGTATTACGCGTAAGCAGTACCTTTATACCGATTGCATTAAATGCTGATTAATCAATAAAGTTTTGCAACTGCTGAATAAAAACCAAATTTCACAACTACACAAACGTATTGTTGTTTGTGCAATTTTTTGACCCACTTAAAATTGTCATCAAAATTAAGACCATATTATATCACTAATATACAATGCATATGTATGTACAATATAATAAAGTTATACATATACCCTACATTTTTTGTACTATTCTGATACGATATTTGAACACTCTTCTAGCATTGTACGTATAGATTACAATAATAGTTTTAATAACTTCTTGGAATAGCAATAGAAAAATAAATTTTACTATTTAATGTCGTAACTCTTACCAAGAACATCTCTAGCAGATGGTTTCTCAACATAAGGTGGTTGCGGCAATTCAGCTTGTTCAATTTTCTTGCAAGATTCCACATCAAACTCGGGATGCCAGCGTACTATTTTCTCTCTTGGTATATTCATTAATCTTGGTGACTCAAAGCTCAATAAAAATTTCTCATGTTCATCTTTTACCCTCTCTGCAATAAAATAATACGTTTAAAAATACACGTACGTAATTACATTCGATAACATGATGAACAAAAGAAAACGAAGATTTCAAAGGAATAATACGCACCTAATAAAGCGTTGTAAAATTTCTTCCTTCTTTCCAGCAATATTGTAGGGCTCATACTATTTTCAGATGCAGTTTTCAGTATGTTATCTGCATCAGGCGTATTTCTGCCATTAATTTTTTCAACTACGGGTGTTAGAACCAATTCGTATTTTTCTTGCTTGGACACCGAACCAAAATTTCGATGCTTCTCTTGATGGTAAGTATAAGCATCAGGGAAAATAGTTTTTATTTGAGCTAGATGCTCCTGTGTAAAATTACGACGTAGCAATTCTTGAACTGCAGGCTTCAGTTTCTTGAATGTTATCAATTCTTTTCTATTAAACAGCATTGCTGAAACCTAAAGACAAAATTGCACACTCGTACATTCAAGTCACATTAACGACAGTGGTGCAAGATTCCGACCTTTAGCACCACGGTGCTGTTAAAGTAGGGGCATGCACACAAACGGCAACTGTCTCTATGTGCGCACATAGACATAGTTGCCTTGTGTGCGTACTCCCACTCCCACAGCACTGTGGTGCTAGAAGTCAGAATCTTGAATCACTAATTAACGAAAGAAAGAAAGAAAAAGAGAGAGAGAGAGAGAGAAAGAGATAGACATAATATAAAACCTGCAGAATTGAAAGTAAAAATATTCAAAGATTTGTACCTACCGTATCTACACATCTGAATGTTTCAGCTAGGAATCTATAGTTGTAAGGCAACGCCAGTCCAGGTATCTCACTTTCAGCCAGGGACAAATATCTCTGATATGGCTTGATAGGACTGGATTTTCCTGGGCTTGGAGTTGTCTCTTTAGGTTCAAACAAAATTCTCCTCTGAGGACTAACTGTTTTCGAGAGATCTCTATTCTTGGTTGGAGTCAAGAATTCCTTAGTCGGAGATTTGTACGTCTTTAGTGGACTTTACGTGGACGGAGAGAAAAAGAGAAAATTGACGGTTGGGATACATTTACCTTTGAAAATTAAATTACGATAAGATTCCTCACCTTACAGGGATTTCAAGTTCCACCTTCTCAAACTTTTGCATTTGAGGTTTCTTAACTTCATTTTGCTTTTGCAATTGCTCCAGGGTCCGATCGTACGTCGCAATTCGTTGCGTAATGGCTTTCAGTTCAGCCAATTTGGAAGACCTATTGATTCTGTTCTTGATCTCGGTGAAACTCAACGAATCCATCTTTACAAGTCTCTCCATCGCCGAGAGCTTGTTCGATGACGGTGGAGTGACAGAACCGCAGGCGGGTGGTTCCCCCTCAGCTTCCTTCGCCGCCGTGTTATCCTTCTTCGGTGTCTGCGGCTTCTTCTTCTTAGGGCTAAGCATACCTTTCTTCTCGAAGAGGACCTTCTTGCCCTCTGGATCGCTTCCCACCTTCAGAAAGCTGTCTCTGATGTCCGCCTGGCTCCCATCTGTGGAGGGCAACCTGCGAGAGCGAGTGGCTCGCGCCTTGGGTCTGCCCGTTTTCTCGGGGACCGCTTTCGCGAGAAGCTCGAACTGGATATTGCGGATTGCCCCTTTGCCTTCCTTTGGATTCGCGGTAGCGTCCTTCAACACGATTCTCGGACTGGTGGCCGCGTTCGCCCCGTCCATCGCCGAGGCGGCTCGCTCCGATGCCGAGTGCTCGATGCCCGCCGTACTCGGAGCTTGGTTATCTCGCTCCAGCAGCAAAACCTTGGACTTACCGCGTAACTCGTCGCACGCCTGCCGTTTGCGCGTATTAAAATACGCCGTCACAGATGGCTGCGACATTATTCTCTATCCTGTACAACGATCGTAGATACGCAAAGGTTATTATCTTCACAGACGCAACGTGTCTGGCGAAAGCCCGCCTTTTTCGCTGTTGGCGCGAAACAACGGAAACAACGCCGCTTAGCCGTTATAGCCGTTAGCTCAGCCTGCTCAGCTGATAATGATTTAAAGAGAACGTTGGTGACATGGCATAGATAGACTGCGATGAGGTGAACGAGGAGCTGACGAATCTGACGCCATCTCGACACGTATGCAAAGAGCGCGATATTCGAACGGTGTAGTACAGTAATTTAGATGACATTTCTCTATCCAAATTACGGTAATGGCCTACAGAGCGATTTTTCAGAAAAAAGATCTAAATAAAAATTTTTAACAAATGTGGAGAACGTGCAGTTCGCAACAGTGCAGGTGCAGTTGACCGCGACCGTATTTCATTTATTATAAATTTTTAAGAGCCAAAGTATAAAATCCGGCTCTGTAGGACCTTGCGTAATTATGTAAAGAATATATAAAAAAATATTTCACGAAGGATTATGACTTATTTTAGGCTACATACGAAAACTGCTTATGAAGTGAAATTGGCCAATGGCTACGCTGGTCCTAACGGAATTAATCGGCGATTGGATTAACTGGAGCTAGGAGAAGTCGATTTCAGAGTTTGGCCGTCACTCCCATGGAGGTAAGAATGGGCGCATTCAGCAGACCAAACCGCTAAGTAGCAGTCGAACGTGATTGGTCGAGTCGAACTCTTACTTTTAGAACCAACTAGTCAACGTAGAGTGTTGATAAGACGAACTCAACATGTTGTGTCTGCTGAACTCGGCCAATAACAGGAGGGAGCGTAAGCTGCGGAATATGAAGCCGGAGACGTGGGACGAAAATTGATCCACCAAGATGGCGACCATATTGGTAGGAGAAAGATAACCTCTAAAATTCAGAGGTTATCTTTCTCCTACTAATATGGTCGCCATCTTGGTGG
>VBVR01004567.1:0-14140 GCA_011638315.1 Tetramorium parvispinum | reverse complement strand
GAATTATATTATTTTAAAAAAAAACCGACTTGCGTGAGATCGAAAGTTGAAAATGCGAAACAAGATAATTCTCATATTTTATTCTTATAAATTATTACTGAAACAACGGCTATTTAATATCGAATTCGATTGATCGCACTAGTGCGCACTCAGTGCATATTAAACTCGTACATTGAATGTGAAATTGAAATATCTTGAATAATGAAATGCCCAATAAATATTTAAAAAGAAAATTGCATACTAACACGATAAAATGAATTAAAGATTTCGGTTTTCAATACGTTTCTATATTTATGTTAAGCATTCATCCTTACGTCGATTTATGTACAACGGCTTTAATGTGCACTGAGTGCGCACTAGTGCGACCAATCGAATTCGCTATTGGATACACAAAAATCACACTTACCTGCATCGGTATAGTCTTCGTCGTGACCAGTTTGGCTGTGCTGCATTGCACGATGCAGGTGCCGTGTCCACGTGCTTGCAGAAGAGGCAGCTGGTAGGTGGTCAGACCGACTACCTCGATCAGGCCATCGTCCATGGCGGGTTCCCTAGTGCCACTTCCCGCGCTCCACGGATGCGTGCCGCCACCGTAGGACGCGATATTCAAGAACAGTATCGCATGGACCCGGTGCTCTCTCAACTTCGGCGTCATGTCCTGACCGTCGCATTCCAACGTCACGAAATCCGAAAGGTCCTTCCACTTTGTGAGCAGCAGGTCCTTGCAGCCCATCTGTCCGTAGAACAATTTGTTCCTCATTCTGGAGTTAAACTTCTCCGGGTGAGCCTCTGCAAATGAATCGCAGAGGATTTGTCGGAATCCTTGTTTTTTTTTACATATATATATATATATAATACATTTCACACCGGTTATGAAAGAGGTCTGACTTAATTAAAAAACGAACAAAGGAAGAAGAATTGAGGTCAAAACTCAACTCGAGAGTGACTCGTTTTGACCTCGTTGAAATCACAGAAAGGAACCTTGATCGGTCACGCGATCGATTTCCCACTCGAACTAGGACAACAAGTAGCGGCTTGATACTTTCGTTATAATTAAATGCGAGTAAAATTTTTTCAAGAGTCTCACCTCGCGCTTCGTGAAATTCGAGGGCGATGTGAGCATCCACGCCGAGAGAGAAGTAATTGTTAACAACATTGAGCGGCAGGTTTTCCTTGCCCTTGCCGCCGTCGTCATCATTTTTGGCGTCGGGGTTCCTCTCGACCTTCAATTGCCATCTGTCCAACAGGGTGGTCTCGCTGTCGCTTATGCTCGTTAAGATCTTGCCGATTGGCTCGTCCTTGTAACCGCCTCCCCATCCCAATGCTCTCGCCAGGTCGTTTCCGGTGCCCAGAGGAAGTACCCCGACCGCCGGCGCTGGATAAGCGCCAATTTGATCCAGAATCGACAGGACCCAGCCGACCGTGCCGTCGCCGCCACAGGCCAATACCCGCAAATTAGGGACCTTCTTGAAGAGTTCTAATCTGCAAGGTCAATATCTTTATTTCATTGACTTGATCTAATTTGCTCAATTTTTTTCGCTCCTTCTGTATCCCGTGTCATTCTTGCCAATCATTCAGATGTAGGTACTTTTATTTAGCAGGACGATTTACTCACCCCATTCTTGGACCACCCTGCGTCAGATCGAAAACCTGTCTTGGATTGAGCAGCCATTGGAACTTTTGCAGCAACTTCGCTCCCTGATTACCGCCGGATTTTGGATTTATGAAGACCAGCACTGGCTTGATGGTAGGCGAGGGTATGGGCTTAACGATCCACAACTCTCCCTGTTCCTTCCCCTTTTCCTTCTCCTTCTCCTTCTCCTCCTTCTCCTTTTCTTTGCTTTTCCGACGGTGAGACGAGCCATCGCCGGACTTCTTCCTTCTGGGTGACCTTCTCAAGCTACTCTTGAAACTACCCTTACGAGGGAGCTTCACGATCCACGTCGGCGGCACTACAATCGTCGCGTGAGTGCCCAATTCGCAATTCTCGCCAATTTTCTGTACGTTGAAGCACGTCTCTCTATTGTGGTAAGCGGCTTTGCACCAGCTACAGCTCACCGCCACGATCTCCCTGGAGCTGAAGCTGAGTTTTGATTGGAAGGACTTGCCGCAATTGGCGCACTTGCCTTTCTGTGATCGTCGATGGACCCAGTGGTGATGGGTTGCGGTTTGCTCGCGATACTGGCGCACACCTACGTCGCGAAAACTCGACTTGCAGGCGAACTCTAAACTTCCGACGCAGCAGGCGTGAGCCACTACACGACAAGCTGGACACTTCAACCGGGGTCCGTGTTTCTGAAAGGGAGGAAGAAGAAAAGACACATAACGATCCGATTGATCAAAATGATGCGTCTTTTGTTCTTTCATTCTCCGCGTTATCTTCGAGACTTACGGAACAGTCATTGACGTAACAGAAGTCGCCGGACGTGGCGGTTGGTACCCAAAGATGTTCCCCATTAATCGCATTTGGACCCCAATCTGGAGTCGATCGAGGTTCGCGATGGCCACTCGAGCTACCCCCGTCTCTGCTATCTTCTACACTATCCTCTCTCCCTCTAGAATCATCACATCAAACGCTCATAAAGTCTCTCTCGACTTAACTTTGTATTCTACTAGGTATATCATATTGAAAAATTTAATTGCGAAGAAAAATAATTTAATTCTTATGCCCTCCGCTCTACAATACATCACGATTTCTTTGCCACAAAATGTTTTGGTACGTTTGTATTTAGGTGCAAAATTTATCTGTATCCTGCGAAATAAGAAATGATACAGAAGAGAGAGAGAGAGAGAGAGCACATATATATCACCGTATACGTAACTAAAATTTCCGTTTCTCTTGGATCTTTCATGAGATCCCGACAAGCGCGAGAACGAAATCATGTCAAATCTTTGAAATAGTAAGAATGTCTTTAAAAATTTAAGCTATGTTGAATAATTGAAATTCCTGCTGTGGTAAAGCACGCATCTAAAATTGGAATATAAAAATTTAATGATTACGCTAGCTTTTAGATGCAAACTTTCTTGATGCGAGATATGTGTAATAATAAATAAAGAACGATAATAATCATAATGCACGAAAGGTGCGTGCGATATTCCACTTATTCAGCTCTTTGATCGATATCCTCTAAATATATAATTCCTTGCCATAACAGATTGCTTTTTCCTTGCTTTTAATACCGAAACATAGTTTGTCGGAAATACCCAACATCACATCTTTTAACTTATGGAAATGCTATGGAAATGTCCTAAATAATAATTTATGAGAACTAACGCTGCGCGCTCCTTTCAAGTAGAATCGTAAATACAGGAAAGAGACGGAAATAGCAGCACGATAATAAAAGTCTTTTCCTGTGCTTATTTTTTTAAACCCACTTTAGACGATCTATAGTCACGTCAGAATTCACGATAGAATTCTATTCATAACGTCAAATGCCATTTATTTTTGTGTTCATGCTATATATGTGTTGCAATACATTTGAAACACGAAATATTTTTTACAATGCTTAAGCAATGTGGAAAAATATTTAAGTTTTTTTCGTTTTAAACTAACGATATATTTTAGTCTAAATAATTTCATACACACAGAGTACAGTTCAAAATAAAAATATAAATAGATAACAAATAAAGAATTAATAGAAAAAGGACGGTAGAAATATAAAATATCTAATACATTTTTAATTTATAAAATTAGAGATCGTTTCAATCACAAGTCACTTCTATATATTTAATACGCATTCTAATAATACGTGTTCATATTCTATAGATAATAAATTTTTATATCTTAAAAGAGAAATTTAATGTGCTCAAGTTAGTGCCCATTTTTTATCTCAGATAATTTTATACTTCTACCACCTTCTTTAACAGCAAGATTAAATCTACATTATACTATATTAAAGATGCATAATTTCATCACACAGTCGATACAACAACTAAAATGTAAACAAAATTATTTCGTACAATTCAATTCATGCATCGCACGGTAACTTAAACTTAATTTAAAAATTGCTAAATTAAAAAGAAAAAAACAAATAACGACGCTGCAAGCGATATTATTTGCGACAAAAGATTTGTGCAACCTAGATTTGATAATAAATAAATAAAAGTGCTAAAATTGCGCAAGAAAATTAAAAATGTCCAATTTAGAAATTATCAACGTAATCCAAGATCGCATTGCACGGTGTGCTTAAAACAGAAGAACACTCCGGGGCGGTCGCGGCTCCATCCAATCAGACGTACCCACCCTATCGAAGGTCGCGATTCCTTTCCAGGTAGCAGCGCCGTGTACCGCGTCCTCGCATCCGTCGGCAGCACGATGTCGACGCTCTTCGACCGGATGCTCTGCTGCGGCACCGCCAACGAGTCCGCGTCGGCCGCACCGCCGTTCTTATTGTTGTTAAAGCACGAGTCGACGGAAGCGGCGCGATCCCGCTTCAGCTCCGGCACGGTTAGAAAAATGTCACGCACGACGAACTTGGACGACCTGGACGGCTCGACGGTTTCGTTCTCCTCGTCGTCGTCGTCGTCCTCCGCCTCCGACGACGCAGTTGCGGCTGACACGAGGGCGGGAAGATGCTCCAGGGGGAAAGTGGTCAGGGCCTCCTGCCTGGACAGCCTGCGCTGCCTCTCCGGGAACTCCGGCCTGGCCTCGAGGTCCGGCTCGGCGGGCGTATCTTCGGTTATCTCGGGCAGAACGTGGCATCGTGAGTCGCACGGGTCGTTGTCGGACGTCAGGGTGACCAGAATCTCCGGGCTGCCCTCTCTCTTGGTCTCATCCTCGCGATCCGACTCGTCCTGATCGGACTGATCCGTGCTGTCGGTCTCAATGGCGTCGATCTCCTCCCTGGCGAAGTCCTCGGTCAACCAGAGGTTTCGGTACTCCTCGACGCAAGCACAGTGAAAGCAGCCGGAGACCTGAATGATCGGCGTGTCCGGCCGCTCAATTCCACCTGCTGGAAGCTGCTGGCTCGGTGACGAGCCGGAACTCATGGAATACGCGTCGAAGCTCTTGGAACGCTGGCCAGTCAGCTGCGGCACCTTCAGGGTCGAGGAGCCCCTCCGGCCGCGCATGGAGTCCTGAGATCGCGCCGGCGAACACGTGGAGGACGACGAAGAGGTACGATCGTCCTGCCTCTTCGTTTGTAACTGTATCTCGTCGAAGGAGGCCGACCTAATCTGCTTGGGCACCTCGAGGCTGGACTGGGATTTCATTTCCGCCCCCGTAGGAGTGCGCGACCTTTTGAAGGTCGAGCGCAACCTCTGCATCGTCGCTTGATAGCTACCTGGTGACACCGCCGTCCGTAATGCCGGACGTGCCGCTGCTCCCCCTTAACGAAAGTGACTTCTCGGACGAGACACGTGCGGCCGCGTTGCCTTCCTCACTCTCTTCCTCGTCCCCGAGACTGGATTTGCCGCCGTGTTCCACTCCCTGTTCCTGGCTCGCCTTGGCCGGCGACTGGATCGGCTGATTGTATTTGGAAAAGGACAATGATGACGACGACGACGACGATGCGACCGTCTCTTCTTTCAGCTTGGACTTAGCTGCCGATTTGCAGCCCATTCTAAGTACCTTCGCCGTTACACTGAAATTCTGGAGTCCTCAAAAGTACTCGAAAACCGTACCGAATAATGGATGTCAGTCGTCATATCACAAGGAGAAAAAGTAAAAGTCGAGAGACCACGAGGGACGTACGTTGATATCGGGAAAGAAGAAGAAAAATCCTGGCTGGAGTTTACTCAGCTGTTTCTCAAAGTCCGACACGATCTTCCGTGGAAAGCTTTATTTTGCTGCGATCCAAATCGCTCGTGTAGAAACGTATGGTCACCGTCGATTTTGATTCGTTGCCAGCCGACGAAGCTCCAAAATGTTTGCTCGCCGCTTCCGTATATTTCGAAATTATTTTGAAATTACGTGGGAACGAAGTTCGGAATGGTCTCTTCCGATTATTTCCCAGTCATCGCTGCCGAAAAGCTTCGTACAGCTTCGCGCATCCGGCCTGAAATATCAAGTGCCGAGGTGTCAGGTGCGACGGCCAGCGGCACATGAATCACAATGAAAACTGTCTCGTTATCTTCGGCGAGAACGATCCCGGTAAGCTCGACGATGTGATTAATCTATGTGGGCGAACTTTCATCCGTCATTCGTTCGCTTTCTGCGTTTGTCCACCCTCGCATCCACTCTCGCACTCAATCACTCTCTCCCTCTCTCTCTCTCTCTCTGTGTCTCCCTTTCTCTCCCTCTTTCTCTCTCTCTGCCTTTCTATCTTCCCTTTTCTTTCCTCCCTACCGCCCCTCACGGCGCGGCTCTCTCTTGAGTGACTGGCATCATCGATCGAGTTTTCCAGCACCGGAATTTATTTTCACGGTAACGCGTGATAATCGGGGTCGCCGATACGACCAAGTCGCGTGCCTCGCTGCCGCGGCACGAGGCGAAGAAATCGGGCCTCGACAGTTCCGTGACCGGGGATCGACTGATCATCATCGTCACGAGGGGGGGTTCCCAGTCAGTCCGAGAGCGCCTTCGAGATTCCGCGCTCGTCATCGACGTGCGTTTCGCTTCATTGAGGGTATCGACGATCGATCGGACGTCAACGGGCAACAACGGGTAAAACTCCAGAGATTCTCTCCGGACGATTGTTCGACGCTAAGAACACGTCGGCGAATATTCAATGGAGCTGCTCGTTGCTCCGAACGACCTTCGCCACGTCGATCGATCCATACGCTCGATTAATGATAGAGAACATTTCACGAAAGCTCCCGCACTGCTCCACTCTTGTCACCCTTGTCTTTCTCGTCTCTCTCTCTCTTTCTTTTTTCCTATCGCTTCGTCTGCCTTCTCTATCACTTTCTTATCTTTCCCTCTCTCTCTCTCTCTCTCTTTGTCTTTTCCTCCTTCAAACGCAATATCTTTCGAATAAGGAGCACCTACGCACTGTCCACGGGCCGAACGCCTCGTCGCGCGTAGGGACGAATTCAACGTGGTCCTCTCCCTCCGAAATTTTCGTCCCTCGCTCGCTGCTCCCTGCGGAATCAATGCATTTCGAACGGTCTCTCGAGTCTCGTTCTCCGCACGATCCGTGCTCTTGGCGATCCCCCGAGAAAAACGTATGGTGGTGCGAACCCAAACGAGGAGACGGCGACGCGATGCGACGCGGCGCGGCGAGTTTGCCGGTCGGACTAACTCAAGCCAGGGCTCGTCGATGACCGATGTCGAAAGGGGTGAGAGAGAACGCGGGCGGTTGTACGTGTGCGTCCCCGTCCTACCCCCTCGTCGTGCTTCGCTCATGCGCCCTTCGCGCGACAGATCACCTCTCGTGGAGGTGTCACGACCATGCGCGCAATAATATAAAGCGTATTGGCCAGGAATCGGGGTTCATACAGTAAAAAAAAACAGGGGAGAGAGAGAGAGATAGAGAGAGTCTGCACGAGACCGCGATAGTCATCGAGCGATGTTAATGGCGTTTGTATTATTCGGATATTTGAAATAAATACGAATATCATGTTTCGTAACGTTTTGTTTTTTCATTCGAAAATACGGATTTAATGGGAATTTATTGCCATAGCTCGAATCTCGCTTTCCTCTCCCCCTCTCTCCTTCTCTCTCGCCTGTCAAAGAAAGTCAAGTATCATTTCCACTCTGGCACATGGTTTTTCCATTATATAATAAACTATCATAAAGTAAACACATAAAGCAAAATTTACATCCACTATCGAACGCCTCTCTTTCTCTCTGACGTCAAATATCAGCCCGGAGTCGCCGCTGCGTTAAGTTCTCGTATTCACGATGTATCCGCGCGAGTTGCAACTACAATGCACATTCGGCGACCCTGAGGAAAGAATCTGCCGGAGAGACGCGGGTGCGATGTAGGTTGCAAATTAAAAGCATCGCAACAGTCAAGTCGACCACAATCTGGTGTCGTCGAGAAATCAAAGTGTGAGCTTTTAACTTTTTAGCTTTAACTTTGCAAACAGCCGAAACTAAAATTTCTCTTAATCTTGTTAAAAAAAAAACAAACAAACAAACAAACAAACAAAATTGGATTTTTCTTCCATTTTATTTTCTTTAGCACAAATAATCGAGTAGTTTGAATCGAGTCTGTCTGAAAAGAGAGAGATCGCTCTGCAAGTTCCGTAGTTAGATAACAGCTGACCTTATCTCCGAATCGGACGGTATAGGGTCTTCGCGGCATCTTAAGTTCGTGCCCTCCGCGAAATGCACCCGCCGTCCTAGCCTCGGGGCCAGCTCGAGCAACCTACAATGCACACGAGAAACGCCCAGATGGTGGTGTACGGTCAGCAGACGAGGAGCGTTAACGTCTACGAGACGGAGGATTTTTCTTTTTTTTTTCTTAGCCGTCTCTTAGCCGTCTCACCTTTGACACGCTCCCGCTAAAGAACCGGTCAATCGACATCTCAGTGTAAAAGAATTTGTGGCTGGATCATCCGAGGCGTGTTGTTTATTAGTTCGAAGTGTTCTTCAGCCGTTTATCTGTATGTGATTGTGTTAATGCACTCATCATTATATACAGCAGTGTAAACGTAAGACTCGCATGTCAATTTAAACAAGTTTTACTTCGTTGAATTGCTCGAACGTTTCCAGCGAGAACGCATTCGAGCCTCAAGTTCGAACGAAATCTGTTTGATCGAAAGCGTTATTTCCGCGTAAAATGTAGCGTGCGGAGTGTCGCTTTATATAAAATGTCACGGCCTTGTCAGCCTTTTTTCTTTTACCAAGCTAAAGAGAACAAATTGTGTAACCAGCGAAATTTAATATCCGTAGAGTGGCTCTCAACGGAGAACGTTTCAAGTTAAAGTTTCATGTGTGGAGGGATTAACGGAAGATTTTTAGCGTCTTGCAACAAACTACATTTCTAATGAGCCCAATGGAACGGCTAATGATCACGTAATAGTCTCTCATAAAATAAGAAGAGCGCAATTTCTGAGTCATAAGTGTCGCGTAGGAGTAGCGCCGTAAACGTAACACCGTCTCGCAGACGGTAGTAAACGTTCTAGATTACTCGTGAAAGTACACTCCGACGCCGGGGTCCATACGGGGACTGGAAACTCACGTGATTCTTATTGCGATCACCTCGCCAGTCGCTGGTTCCGGTATCAAGCAGCACCTCGCGCACCACAGCCGAGCGATGCTCATGCTCCCGCTCGCCTTCCTCACGCGGCTTCCGCGCCTCGCGCGACTGTTACGACGACCATAAGGAAGGAAGAAAAAATTGCCAGAACAATTGCGGCACGATCACCACTCCTCCCCGCGCTCCCGCTTCCGCCGGTTCTTTCGCAACCGCGAATTATGTCATCTATCGCGCGTAATAACACCTGGGTGCACCACTTTTCCAGCGACAGGCGTATCGCGCCGACCAGTCACTCACGGGCTCCCGCTGCCAGCCGTTGTCGTTGATGTCACTCGTTACGATAATTGCCTTTTCGAACGAAAAAAATGCGTAACTCGTAACGTCCGGTAAATGTCAACTTCCGATTACGTCGCGTATTACAGTCGCCCGACATTCGACTCCGTCGAAAACGAACAAGAGCGTACTGTTGGTTTCGCAAGATGCGCGATGCTTTAATAACAGATTAATGTTAGATCTTTCAAGATTACTAGCAATTAACTGATGTTACGAAGCGTAGATGAATAAAAAAAACGTGAAAAACAAGAACGCGATACTGTCTTATACGTATTATAGAACTTTAATAATTTAAAACCGGTTGAATAAGTTCACTCGGAAAACCGGATTTTGTGTTACCGTCAAAATAACTTCATAATTCTGCATAGCCGACAGTTTTTATTTTTTAGCCAAAGAGTAATAAAATTATAAATTTATAAGTTAAAATTTATATAATTTAGTGATTTTTTAATCAAACTTCTTCTTTTTTTAATGAAATTGAAATCTTAATTTAGAAAAATTTAACGAAATTGCCATTAATAACGCATTTATCAAAGTTAACAATTAATTCTTTCGAAATTTTGAAAAAAAGTTTAAAAAAATACGAATTATCGAGAGAACTATTGTCGATGATATTTCGTTCGATATATACTCGACGTTCAAAGTAAAATTATTGGAAAATTTCCTCACATTACCTTTATTATGCAAAACGCGTGGCGATATCTTTCAGTGTGACGTTTTAAACTAAATAATCATTTTCCTCTCTCCTCGCACGGTTCAATTGTCCATTGTTCCCCACCTTGCCTCCAGCTTAATCACCATTCTTGCGGTATTATCGCATACGAAGAAATGTGTTCATCCGGCGACTGCACTTAAATTTTGCTCGCGAAATACAAGACACGCGTCCGCGTCCGAAAACAATCGAGACCAGATTACCGGCGGTGTCCCCCTTCGGTGTCCCGTCTTTTTCCTTTCCTTCGAGTTTTACCATGTTTGTCCTTTCACGATGACAGCAAGAGAGAGAGAGAGAGAAAGAGAGAGAACGCTACAGTCTCGCTCACGAATTGCAAACGAGAGCCGCCCGAAGTCTCCCCGCGAGTTTATTGCCTAGGAATTAAAGCCTATTAGACAAATCGCGTAATACATTGCATAATTTCTTTGAATCACGTAGCTGACGTCCCATTAGTGGTTTTCCGGCCTCGTCAACCGAGTGACGCTCGCGCTATCGCGTCGTGTTAATGAACAACGCTGTATCAATGCGGTGGGCAGCAACCGGTTTCTCGTTCTTGCGCGGTTTCGTTGCTCGCAATATGATGCAGGAGGCGAACCATTTAATTCGCCAGGAGAGCCCTGCCTCCTTTTGGATGTATACATTTTCCACACTCGTCTCCGTTACCCTCACTTAAGGGGAACATTCATTACGCGCCAGGAATCGCTCCGCCAGGAGCTCGCTTAAGGAAGAAGAACGCGGTCCCCCGGCTGTCTATAAACCAATAAAAACGTATCCGCGGAGAGAGAGTTATTTATGGCTGCGGAAACTATCTGACTTGGAAACGGATACATCCCCTGTCACGATATAAAGGATTATGTCAAATGGCGAAATGCGATCTCCTTTCATGCCGCACGCGTGTGTACGAATTTTAGAGTAGTTTATGCGCCGAGATGTGTCACCGTTACGTCAGGAGAGATAAATTATGACAAGCATTCGGCTGTTCTCACCCTTCTTCGATTCTGTCATCCTCCTCGCGCTCCGCCGCCTCCTGTTTGCTCGCCTCCCCCGTCTCCGCCATATCTCCGCGCGTACCGAATAAATCCAATTACGAAACTCCGGAAATTAAACGAAAGAACGATGAAAGAGACGTACTCTCCGTACTCGGCGAAGCGATCAAGTCACTCGATCAACTTCTGCGGTACCGTCCTCCGATCTCTCGCGTCTGACTTACGCGAAGCAATTCGGAGCTGTCGCCTCGCAGGCTTACTACGGCTTCCGAAGACTCGCAGAGTCGCAATTCTATTTTCCATAATGCCATAATAAGATTATGCTTTAGCCGCACGCGTGTATATATTAAGCGTCATACGCGTACGTGTGCGACAAAAAAATAGCGCTCGAGAAAAACAAGTGAAGAAAAATTCTCGCAACGCAGTTTGCAAAAGATGTAAATTAGATTTTGTTTTCAATATGCATTGCTCTCGAGAAGGCGATTACATTATATATCAATTTTATTTATTTAATTTCACAATCATTATATTTAATTTAATCTAGATAAAAATTCGAACAGATATTAATCGTCAAATTCTAATTCATTTTTGCAGTTTTCTTGCAATCGAATGCCGCCAGTCTCGGTTTTCTCTATTTACTGTTCTATTTAAAAATAAAATACTGCAGCTATATAACATGCTTTTAATTAAAACCGTATCTAGGATAAGGACACCAAGTTGAAATGTAGAGTTTTTATTTAATTCTGTTTCCTTCACGGTATATTATAACGACGATGGAGATGCGATTTATATATTTTTTAGATACCTGCATATATTTATGTACCTATCGCTACACGCCAGCTTCATCGTAATCTTCGAGCTTATCCATCCATTTATATTGATAACTCAATCGTGAACGGGGAGAGATATGTTTACCTGGCTGTGCCAAATATCTCGCTGGGATCGCATATTATATTTCCGCGCATCTGCAGCCAAACGCCGCGCGTTCACGCTTTCCTCGAGGAAAGAGATCGGGATGTATTGATCTCTTCCTGAGGGAACGAGGTCGATTGTCGCTTACCTCATTGAAAAGGCGGGCACTCCAGCGAGCGGCGGGCCGCGCCGTCAGCACGCCGGCGTTCCTCCGTTTCCCGTCTTCGTGACCGGCATAGTCGCACCGCGAGCAGGTGAAGGGATCGCGCGTAGCGCGCGCGAGATCGCTTCCAGCGCCGGTCTCGCACGATCAGCGTCACCACGAGCGGTACGTTCTCGCGAAAACGCGACCGTCAGTTACGAACACTTGCATAGTCGTCGCGCGACGCACGACGTCGACGGACTCGGCGGCGATCTGCGAGCGATCGTCAGGTGACGATCTCGTCAGGTGAACGTGCACGTGCGCCGATCGCTCGCGCCGAATCGCGTTCGCATTTTATTTATTTCGAATTATCGGCAATCGCGACAATTAAAATCCACCTCGACACTTGGGCGACAATTTGGCTTCGTTAAGCACGAAATACAATTGTCAATCGGAGTAATTACAATTCCAAGAGAGAGTTTATTCACTAACAGCTTCACCTCAAGTGATCAAATCCACCAAAATGTTCACTCGTTCATTGACACGCTCGGGACTCACAGATGTGTGAAACAGATGTTCAGATCCGGTTCGACCGACAATCGGGACTTGTTCGAGCTAAACTCCTCAAGGCTACAGTGCATTCTAATGCGGACAAATGTATCGCCTTGACACTTGACGACTTGTTCCTGGGACAAAGTCAACACACTTCGCCGTGACGCGGAAGACGTTCGAGCGGAACTGCCGTCCGTTTTTCGTTACCGGTTCGACCTAACGGGACCGCGATGGGACCGGTTTCTCTCTCCGTCCCGAGAAAAACGCTCCGGAGGAAAAGCTCTCGACGTGCATCAGTCGTTAGCACCTACGGCGACACTTGACGCGACGGCTCTCTCAGTTAACACCACTTTGTCGAAACGCTACGCGACGCAACGCCGACGGAAGCCCGTGCGCGTCCCGTTATACCGTCGACCGGGCGATCGGGTGACCGTGAAATTTCCGCGAGACCATGCGGCTAGACGGACGCGTTCGTGCACTCGACGAGAAGACCGTTCTCCAGACGTAGGACCGCGAGGTAGGAGATCCCGAAGAGGATTCACTCGGGCAGCCTGCCATTATAAATAGTTGTGACCGAGAGGAGACGACTAGAGGCTCGCGACGCAAAGCGAAGTGTAACGGACGTGGAAAGAGGGACCAGACGAAAGAAGAGGACGGCGGTTAAGTCAGAGGGAAATGACGATACCGTCGCTAGCGATGGACTCGAGCGACCGTCGAGACGGGAGCGAGCGAAGCGAAACACTAAACGTCGCTCGCGGCGATCAAGGCGGAACTTTGGAGATTAATTTGAGATTTTAATTGAGAAGACGAAAGACGCGCGTAAACATCGATACGCGTCGAGTTTTACTTTCGTCTCGTTATTTTTGAACCGACCGAGGAATTCTCTCTCCGATCCTTTGCCCTTATTTCCTTATTTCTTCCATGAATCATCGCAATTACTCGCTTGTTCTTGCTCGTCCCTCGCCATCTTCTCCCTTTCCAGAAGAAACTCTTCAAGTAACGGATCGTTAGTACGCTGTGACCATTTCCTAACTGTCGCTTAGTGCCTCCGCTGCCGCTACTTTAGCAGCGTCGGGCGAGTGAGCAATTAAGGGGTAAAACCACTCTAGGATTTTCAAAAAATCGATTTTTTTTTGGCTTAAACGATACTTTAGGGTCATAAAAACAATATGCCATTTGATTTATAGGAAAACAAACTTTAAAAGGTTCAATTATCGATTTTGCCGCAGCGCCTCAGAGCGCGCGCTGAGCACTCACGCGGCGCGCTGTGGTTCATCGCTTTTGTATTACTTTTACCTTTCCAAATAATAAGTTTTCCTATTACCTACAAAACAAACGGTTCTTAGGGGTTCCTCGAGAGGTTACCGCTAATACAATAACAAACGTGTATGTGTGAGTCAGTATAGCTGTCAAGCTA
>VBVR01004566.1:0-14146 GCA_011638315.1 Tetramorium parvispinum | reverse complement strand
ATTGCACTCCTGTTCTTTAATCTATTCCTTTGGAAGGTGTGAATTTCCCAGTCATATGTGTGTATGTCTGTGTGTTTGAGTAACTGTTTGTGTATGTCTGCAGTGTAATGAGCTCAGATCCGTGGGTACGCTAAGCCCAAATGACTGGAAATTAAATGTATCAGTGCAATAGGTTAGAAACCTGTGTAATAGGTTAATTTTGAGCTATTAAAATCGAAGCTGGATCTTAATCGATTTTATAATTTTATGTAAAATATTATAATTACTGGGATCATTTTCGATGATATTTTCTAATATTTGCACTTTTCAAAACAGGACAGTCTTCGCTCGAGATGTCATCAAACAATCGCGACGAAACGTAAACAATTGGAGTTGCGATCTTGCGGCGTGGTGAATGCTGTCACGGTTGAAACTGGCTACTTCCGGTTTTAAGATGCACGTCTAGATATTCATACACTGTGACTGATTTCAAAGATAGCTCTGGGAAGTCGCTTATTGTATACCTTTTAAAAGAGCGAAAATGTGAAAAGTGAGCAGATTTACTAGGCTATTTATAATTTCATTGGTCAACATCTAGTAAATCTGCTTACTTTTCACATTTCCACTTTATTTTAAAAGATACATAATTGATCCCCTTTCTTATATTCCAAGGGATCTGGTTTTTAAACCGACGACCAAGGGATACAAAACATCCTAGATGCGTTTTACCGGAAGTAGCCATTTCCAATCGTGAGAGCGTTCTCGACGTCGAGTCTTGATACTTGAGAACATTCTCAATAACATTCCATGTATCATCTCCTTGGCGAACGCATTTTGGATATTTAAATGATAAAGAAGCCTCGCGTGAAAATTTGAAAAGAAAGGAGTCTTGAAGAAAAGAAGTGAGAAACCGCAACAACTGGACCGCTTGCTCGCAGGAACAGTGGTGGATTGCGACGAAGTGTATTCTCGAGATCACGCGTGAAACATGCAGCAGGAGTTTTATACCTCTTGTATCAAAATAAACGGGATGCCCGTTCTTCCACCGCTAGTAAACACTCGTTAACTAACGCTGTTTTATTATCCCCGTTGTAGGGGGGGAGGATACTTATGTTAATATTGCGCTGCTTTCAGATGACTGACAGCGTCAAGGAAGAAATGAGACGCTACAAATCTCTGGCAGTCAAAGTGGAAAAACGCCTGAGAGACAGATGGCTCGTCAAACGCGTCATTCGAGATGAAGGCATGCAGGCTAACACGATGGCACCGGTTGACAAATTAAAGAGTATCAGATACAGCTCGGACAGCGACCTGTCCAGCCGTGACCTCGCTACCAGCGATACCAACAACAGCGAGTCGCACTCCAAGATGACCATCGTCGAGCCGATTTCACAGGACGCTGACGCGACCGGAGATATCGAGTCCTCCATATCAGATGTACAGCATTCGCAATCTCAAGTTTGTTTAACAAACGACACTGATTTCAAACCTACAGCTGCTGCGACTGATCAAAATAAATGTATCGATGCAACAGAGGCGGCGACGCCAAACGAGGATGTAATGTTGACGGATAATTGGAAGCCTGAGGTGCCCAGAACGCTCGACATAGTTCCTATAACGTTAAGCAACGACGAGGAGGATACTTCGTCCCCCAGAGAAGATACGTCTTCCAAGGAAACTGAAAATCCGTCTAAATTGTCACGACAAGGTTCTTATATACTGGACACTCCCAGCCCCATTTTGCTCGCTCATATGCATACAGAATTGACTGATGAAAATTACATTCCCTCATGTACCACTACGGCGTCGCGACGAAAGCAATGGAACATTGTGCAGCCCAAGGTGGAGTGGGAAAATAAGCAAATTGTGGCGGAAGATATTGAAACTTTAAGTAAGTTAGAATGTACAGCGAAAAAATCAACTTCTCATAGAGATTCCGATAGTTCGATGGAAGCACATCAAGCAAACATATCTAGTACTAAAGCGTTAATCGTTGAGGAAGAATCGTGTAGATCGGACGCCATGCCAACGAAACATAATCGTAGATCTAGTGCAGATTTTAAGAAGCAAAGTTCCTCAGAAGAGCCAGAGAAAGAAAGTGACACTAGTATATTAAATTTGTCGAGTAGAGAGCACACGGGAGACGCAAATAGTCCTAAAATTCAGTTGCCTCGCATAGATGAGAAGCAGCACCACAAGAAGGAAAGTATCACTGACAGTCGCGAGTCAAATATCAAAACGAAGTCTTCCACGCCGGATAAACTCTTGATGGTCTACAAGGAGATTGAAGAAATGCACAAGAAGCAGATGGTAGAGCTGCTATATCGTCAACGAAAGGAGCAGTCGCTGCTGCAAGCGGAATTCCAGAAGCAACAGATGCTCCTGTTGACCGAGATACGAAAGTGTACCTCTGGAACGCCGCGTCAAGCGAATCAGGCATCGCGTGCTACGTTGAATCGTTCGTTGTCGAGCGACGAGGCGAGACCGGCGAGTTGTCAGGAGGCGAGACAACAATCGAACATAAATTCTCCCGGCAATGTATACACGGAAGCGCACCGTGGCATTAAATTACCGTTGGCGAGTAATCGAGTGATTGTATGTCCGCTAGATTATCTCCCCTCGAAAAACTTATATCTGCTTAAACATCATTCTTATACCGCGGACAATTCTCCGGCGACTCTCGACTTTGATTTTCGAAAAGTGAGTTTGTACGATACCGCGTATAATAATAATAACATCAACAACAACAATAACAATAACGGTAATAATAATAATGATAATGACGATAACAGCAGTTGCGAGTCGCGCGATCTTATTGTATATAAGAATGCCAATGTGAGCCGGCAATTATTTCCCTTAGACAGTAATACCACGCATGTACCGGTGCTAGATACGATGTATCTCGATAAGCACGTGAGTAATTTTAATATTAAGATTCCTAACGTATTTTAATATTCTATTGTCAAGGAAGACATTAAAATTATACTGTTATTTAATGTTATTTAATGTTTATATAGATACGAGCGGCGAATATCATCAATGCTTACACACGTGGTTATTTAGTGCGTAGATTAATGCGGACCGAGCGTGTCATCACACTGAAAAAGATATATAAGGAGGCGTTGCAATGTATGCTTAAATTGCACGTCGATGCGCCCTTGAACTCGGCGGAAGTGGACTTTCTTCATCGTCTCCAATTGCAGGTAATTATAAAATAATTGTACAACTCATAATTAGAGACACACTTTCGATCGGAGACACGTAACAATTTAACGATTTAACGTTTTCTAGTGTGACGCAGCGTCTATGAATATAGTAGAATTATTCGCCCAGTCGCCGACGAAGAGGATGAAAGTAATCGCGCAGGATCGCGAAATTCAAGAGTCTCGAGCGGAACGCCCGACTTCGGCCCGATCGTACTCGTTTGCTACTCAAAAGACTTTAGCGAGAAAAAATTTAAAAGAATTCGAGTCCACGTAAGAGTTTCTTTTCTTATTGGTATACATAGAACACCATCTGCTTGTATCATATAATTATTATATCTTTGTTATTGTTTAGAATGGCGAAATACCAAAGACCGTTAGTTGTTAAAAGGAATCCTGTCAGGTCTAGGTGTCAAACGTGGACTTCGGATATGAGAGACAGACTTATGACGTCGAATGCATTACGTAAGCTTTTTGCGTATATACCTCAATTTTTCAATTTCTTGTAATGGACGGATCTAAAGGATATATTCTTGTATTGCAGATCAGGGTATTAGGAGAAGCACGAGCACGGGAGCCGTACGGAAGCCGTGGCGATGACGAGACAGAGTGCCTTACAACGTTGATTAATCGACATGCCAATTTCACTGTTAGCGGAATCTCACGAGCGGAGTACGACAATTATATTATTTGAAGCGCCTCGCCCGGTTAGCTCCACCTCCTACCTGCAGGAAGCGCACTAGTGCCTGGTTTTTCTGATAAACTTATTTTGTATTACTGTCGCATTTCTTCTGACTGATACATGACACTCATCTGTGATATGTTTATATATATCCAATATATACATATATCGCTTCCTATTTTCGATTTATTGAAGTTAAAACGAAGATTTGTTACGGCAGAGCAAAATATACAGGCAATAAATTAATTTTATTGTCGGCAGATAAATATATTAATTATATGTCGGCAGATTAATTACGGGGATAATCCTCTCTCTACAATAAAGAACGCTGCTTTTTTTATGTTAAGGCGTGTGTGCTGTGTACTGATATCGGAAAGCTGTCCCCCTTTACGTCATCCCTCGCGGCACGTCGTTTGAATTATCGAGCACGAGACATCCGGTTATCCTACCCTCGGCTATAGATCGTCCATCATCATTCGGCCGTTGCCGAGATAAAGGGAGAAAAATCTCTCGATCGCCCAAGCCGTTCCTTCTCGTTAAGAATCTACGAGATTCTGCCACAGACGATGACATACTTGGAGGATTACTACGTATACTCGAGCGGGCTTGACTTGCGCCGTGTTCTCGCCGCCGAGTTTAAGAGCTCTGCGGGCTTCCGTTCGCCGTTCCGCAGCGCGCGGAAACCGAGTCTGCGCTATGTCGCGCAGAGGCGTGTCCTCCGGTTCGCACGCTCGTATTTAGTACAACACAGAGGCCTGCGTTTACTCGTCCACGGTCTCTCGCGGCGGAACGGCGGGTGCGCGCGCGAAAATTCACACCTCGAGGTTCAGGGAGGAAAACGCGCGACGAGCAGGAGAGGAAGTTTCGGCGAGGGGCAGTTCCTGCGACGGATCCGCCACCACCGCCGTCGCCGCCACCGACCTGGCCGCGACGTTGAGGGAAGAAGAGCGCGGTTCCCCGTGGAAGATGTAACGATTTCCGGCGAGGCCCCCCCTCGCGAGGAAGGGAAGAGGAAACGGCGGAGCAGAAGCGAGCGGCAGCCCGATTTTCCAGTTCGGGGAAAAGAGAAAGAGAGGGAGAGACGCTTCGCCCGCGGGAGGGAAGTTCATGGCGTGAGGCGTTTATCGGCGGACGGACTCGCCCGTTTTCTTCGCGGAGGAGTGCTAAAGCTCGCCGACAGCCAGGTAAACGCTTCCTTTTCCTCGCTGCTCGCTTCGATGATCGGCTCGCGAGGGGAATTTCATTGTCGCCGCTTCACTTTGTTTGTTTTTCTTCCCTTTATTTTCATCACGCCGCTCGAGACGCGCAACGCGCCGGGAGAGACGCGTCCTTCCCGAGGGTAGACCGCGTCTACCCCGCGTCGGCCCAGGAGGGTGCACGGCGCGCGGTCTCCCCCGAGGGATCGTGCATCCGTCAACAGGAGAAGGACCGCGCGGTCACGTCCGTCGCGAAAATTCTATTTTCGCGAGACGAACGCGGATATGAAATTGGTGGACGGGCGGGACTCCGCGCCGCAGCCGCGATATTTTAGTCTCCGTATGGCGCATAGACGGCCGCCGTTTTACAGCGGTACGCAATTCCCTTTCGCGCTCCCTCAACCACCGTCGACCTTCCCCAGTCTTCTCCTCCGCGTTCTCTCCCCCTTTTTTTTCTCTCTCTTCCTTTCCCCGCGTTACGCGGTATTTATAGAGGTGCGCCGCGACCGGGGACTCTCCCTCCGAGAACGGCTTGCTCGCCGCTCGAGAAGGATTATCCGCGCGAATTTCCGAATTTCTCCGATCGACGGGATCTCCCTAATTGTCATTTAGCGCTCCGCTCTCTGTCCGCGACAGCAGCAGCAGCAGCAGCAGCAGCAGCTTATCATCGATCGCACGCGGACGGCCGCACACCGTTTCGCCCGGCGTTATTACACGTAGATGTGTCCGTGTCTGGCAACAGGTTACCCGTGCGACACGAAAATCCCCGGCGAAGATAAAAATCGGTACGGAAGTCGAACGTAAGGGAAAAGTGACAGAGGCGCAAAGGGAGCTTCTTCCGAGAAGAGCGAATTGAAAGCGGAGCGTTTTACTTCCTCTTAATCCTCTAAGGAGGTGGCTCTTTAAAGAGCCGCGGCATTTACTTCGCTGAGCTTTTAAATTTTGCAGAAGAAAAAAGCATAACTAACTGTAATTCGTAGAAAACAATTTTTTTTCTTCTAACAAAAAAAAAAGGAAACAGTCCTGGAAGGATTTAAAATGGTTTCTACTTTTACATCGCGCTGTCTCAGTTTATTTCTGCTTCTTGGAAATTTCATTTCAGCCTCAGTCGTTCTCTTCCTACGTACAGCTCACGCTACGATTTTTATTTTAGCCGAGGGGACGATCCGGTGACCGACTTTACGCGCGCCGCGAGGGTAGGATCGTTTGGAGAACCGATCGAAGTGGCTAATGATTACGTCGATAGAAGTAATATGCAATTGGCACTCAAACGAGTTTCACGGACTCCCGACGGGAATGTTTATTTTCGCATTGTTATCGGAGACGCGTCCTTCCCCCCCCCCTTTCTCGCGTTAGAGGAAGTCTCCCGACGCGAACCGATCCTCCGTTGGCAGAGATTCTGCCTTTTAACGGCCAAGAAAAACACCCCCTAAACAGGTTGATAGAGAATCAACGGACCCGCGCGGCGAATTCTCCAGCGAGCACGCGACGCTCCGGCGTCTTTGTGCAAACGTAAACATGGATCGGTCGATGACTGCGGAATAGGCTCCACGTCGCCGTCACGCCGCGTCGTGCCGCGCCGCACGGGGATTGTAATCGCGATCGACCGAGAAACGCGGCGTCCTCGCCGATGACTCGGCCGTTCCGCGAATTTGCGTCACGACTAGTCATCGTGCGCCGTATTCCGCGGGGGATGCGGATTTTGGCAAGAGACCGCGAGCCGCGGCTCCGGCTGAATCACGAGCGCGCGGTCATGCGGATGTAAGCGCGGAGCGGCGAGAGCCGTTCCGACAGCGTGTCCGCTGTCACCGTCGGCGTCTCGCGTTTTCAAGCCCGGCGAGCTCTCAAGTCCCGCGGGTCATAAACGCGGGAGCCAAGCTGGCGCACCGCCAGACCGGCAATATAATGGGACGCGAATGGGCGTCCGTAATAATTTCGCGAAATGGCAAGCCCCGTGAACCGTTCGCCTTATGTCGCACCGAGTCGCGGAATGGAAGAACAAAATGTGCGCCAGAAAATGCGATAATTCTCTCCCGCGGTCCAATTCGGCAGCTTTCTTTCGATAGAATTGCGGAGATGTGTCAAATCCTTCGGGTGAGACGAGGGGTTAATGGATGGCGAACGCGAAAGTGCGTAATTGGACCGCTGGGGAGACTTCTCAGCACTAAAAGAAAGATCTGATTGAAAACGGACGAATCAGAAAATCTTGTAGGCGTGATGAAATATTATTAATTATTATAATTATTGTAATAGAAATTCTGATAATAGAAATAGAAATTATTATAATAGAAATAGAAGTTATTGTAATAGAAATTCTGGTTATTGTAAGTTATAAAATATTGAGTTCTATTATGATAATAGAACTCAATATTTGATCAATCCTACAAAATTTTTCTGATTCGTCCGTTTTTAACCAGAATTTTTTTCCATCGCTGGGAAGCCTCTCCCCGGCGATCTAATTACGCACTTTCGCGTTAGCCATCCATTAACACTCGCCTCATCCAAAGGATTTAATACATAATACAGAATTTTTTTCAGTGAGACAGCACAGGATCTCCAAAACATGTCCTATGGACATTTTTAGAACATAGAAAAGTTCTTAGAATGTTTTTGAGATGTCTTTGGAAGATTTGTGCTGTCTGGGTTAATCACGAAGCGTTTCATGGAATTGTCTTTCGCTGTCCAATCCTATCTTTTTTTCCGAAAAAAAATCCTGAATTGTGTCGAGAAAATGCGAAATTGCGAAACGTGTTATTTTCTTTGGATGAAACGGGCGTTAATGGAACGTGATGCGAAAGTGCGTAATTAAAACGTTGAAGGGGAGAGTTGGTCACGAAGCTTTTGGCGGACCGCATTTTCTCTCACTGTTTTTTCAAAAGAAAATCGCAAAATTACGGCGAGCAGACGTGGAATTGCGAAACGCTAAATCTTTCGCACGAAACGGGCGTTTACGGGATAGCGAACGCGATGCGAGAGCGCATAATTAGTGCACTGGGGAGTGTTGGTCACGAGGCGTTTTTACGAAACATCCCGACGGCGAGGGTCCCCGGGGATCCGGCGCGGGAAAAGTGTCACCTTTCCCATTAATGTAATGTTCCGGTTTCACCCGCGTGTCCGCGAATCAGATACGCGAATTACGACTCGCCTCTCTCCGCAAAACTTTCCGCGACTTGAGGCGGAAGGGGGTGGTTTAATTCGCTACTTAACGACCGCGCGACGTCCAGCCCGTTTACCTTACTCTCAACTACTTTGCGTTGATATGTTTGCTGCCTAGCACTTCGCGTGACTCTCGTTAATCCGTTAGCCTCTTTGCAGGATGACAAGTACATTTTTCTCCACTCTTTTAATCCTCTCGCAAATCGTCCACCGGTCTTTCTCTCCGCGTCGCGATCGTCCGTTCTTTCCCAGCGTTTCCTCTATCCTGCTTTTACGCGCCGCAGAAAAAAACGCGCCGGTCGATTCGTCGCGCGAGCGAGAAAGAAAGAGAGAGACGAGAGAGAAGAGTCGCGGGAAATTAACCTCGCCTTAATTTTCACCCTTTTTTCCGCGACGGAAGGGGGGAGCGAGGGAGGGTGGATAGGGTGCGAGGCGTGTTTCTCGGTGGCGTGGGCTTTCTCGCAGCACACATGCGTCGCTCACACGGTGTACGTAGCGTACACCGCCACTATCTCGTGTCCTCGTGTGTACTTCGCGTTTGCGTTCTGCAAGGGGTATGGGGGATGGTTTTATTGATCGCGGGGCAGAGGAAACGCTTTCGCGGCGCCGCGCATTGTGATCGTAAAACGAAGAAGCATCCGCAGAGTCACCCTTGAGATTTTTCCCCGAGATACGGGGAGGATCCCGCGGCACCGGCGCCCGATCGATCCTCGCGCCCCGGGCCGTCGATATCGATCCCCGATGGCGTTCTAATTACGGGGGCTGCGCCTAAATTGCCCCCGCGCGCGCCGCGTGGCTCCCACGCGGCCGACGTACCTCGCGGAAGGGCCGTGGAGATAAATGGACAGATTCGCGATTTCCGTCGAAGAACTATCGTTCCGAAACCGAAATAACGAGGGGACTTCTCGAACTATTCGGGGTGGCCGAGCTTTTATCCTGACGATTCCTTCCTTTGCTTCGCAATCCTCGTCCGCAGTGTTACGAGGCCGAGACCGGTCGCGCCAAAGGGCACAGCGGGGTATCGCGGCGTCCTACAAAGAATATCCGATTACTGCGCGCGACATGCCCTTTTGTGAGGAACGCGTCTCATTAAGGTGTATAAATAAATCACGCATACGACATGGACGTGGGCATTTCGTCATTGCCCTCTCGCTTGTATTTTTACGCGTGAGGGAGCGACTCGGAGGAGAGGAAGAAAAAAGAGAGAGAGAGAGAGAGGGAGAGAGAGAGAAATAATGCAGGGCAAGATGTACAGCTTCAAGTATCGGGTACGCGCATACGGTCTCGGAATCGACTCCGAGTGCCTTTTGACACTATGCGAAGTTTTGTCCCATGCGACGTGAAACTTTTCCGTCGTCCGGATGCCGATCACGTCTCTCGTCGACTTCTTCGCCTCTCGCTATCCGAATCCCGCGAGAAACGCTTCGATTTTACGCTGTTAAACTTTTGCCGTGTGATCAGGAAAATTCGAGGGAGGGGGACGAAAGAGTGACGGAGTCCACGTCGGAAAATATTCTTTCGCTTATTTTTTTTTTATTATTTTTTTGGAGGGAGGTAACATAACTTTGCAAAGTTGCATCCGTTCGTTTCATTAAACGGAGTGCCTCATTTTATTGCGCGAATATCCGTAGCTCATATTATTATCTTACGTTCTTCGCTCTTAAAATAGGAATAACTACAAAATTGCTTTTTCTCCGCTGAATGGTTCGTTTCGCATATGAATTATACATGCACCTACGTCTCCGATCATTCTTTTTAAAATAGCTCGTTAAAATGGGAGAGAGCTTATCATCCTGAAGGATAGGAAGCACGGAGAGAGAAAGGGAGAGAGAGACGTAATTGCAAAGTAACTACAAAAGTTACAACGAGCTATTTGTCATTTACAAACTGCGTATTGTTGGCGATGTATATTGACGAGCTATTGCGATATACATACGAACGGCCGAGAGTGCGACTCTCCTATCGAACGGAGAGGTGATAATACGCAAAACGAAGAGAGAGGGAGAGAGAGAGAGAGAGAGAATAGGGCCGGTCGGCGGCCCTTAAAAGGACGAAATACGCGCGCCGACGAGGAGATCCTTTCGCCGAGGACCGAGCGATGCGCGCGTCCGCCGATCGCTTTCGACATCGCGCGATTCCATCGCAGTGCATCCTGTAAAACCCTGTAAATAGATCCTGTAGGCCTCTTAGATGAATGAATTTAGAGCTAGCCAATTAGTCAGCGCTGAGACGAGTTTGCCAGAGCAGAGGGGGGGGGCTTTTTTGAGAGAAAGAGAGCGAGAGAGAGAGAGCTAAATGAGAATGCAATCTAGAGGCGCATCTTAGAAATTTACCCCCAGCGCGAATTTATCTTCGCTCGTTGTTCGCCAGTAGTAGTGTCGATTGATTAATTGTCCGTAGTACATACATATACATATATGCGATTGCGCGTATTCAATTGTTCGGCCACATTGCTCGCTCGCGAGCAGGCAGACATAGACCGCTTTATCGACACCTCGCGTGCCTGACAATAACGTAATTTCATGATGGGACTGATCGGGCATTTTCCTTCCTTTCTGGCTTTTTCGATCGACCGTGCCGTCGCGAGATCGCATCGCGGCCGCGGTGGCGGGTACTTATCGTTAAATCGAAAGAAAAAAAAAAAAGAAAGAGAAAATAGAAGAAAGAAGGAAATGAAAGGAAAACGATGTCGCGGTGACGACGCGCGAACGCGGAGGAGAGGGGCGTTGCGCGGGGGGTTGAACGCGTCGCCGGGATGAAAGAAAAACTGCCTAACGGGATTGACTGAGCCAAAGGGTTGTCTTTCCGGTGTTGCAGGATGCACGCGGTTGGATTGCACTCGGCGCTGGCCATCAAGCGTCAGCGAATGCGCCGGGACGAGCAGCGTCGCGCGCGCGAACGTCGTTATAGCGCGCAATCGGGCGAAAGCGGCCTGACGTCGCCTAGGGCCTCGACCGGATCGCTGGACCACCACGGCAGGCATCACAAGGGCACGCATGGCGGGGGGCGCGCGGCCAGCCAGGGTATGCTGGACACGAAGGTGGTCACCTCGATCGGGATGCTGCACATCGGCGTGGTGTTCCTGGTGCTGGGCGCCTTCCTGCTGATGAGCGGCCTGCTGCCGGGCGACCTCGCCCACTGGGGCACCAAGGCATCCGGCGGCTGGTGGAACGAGCTGGTCGCCGTCGGTCTGTTCGCCATCCTCGTCGGTGTCTTCCTCATCATCCTGAATCGCGTGATCGCGAAGAAGGAGGAGGACGATCTCGAGGAGTACGTGCAGCGGCAGCTCACGCGATCACGTTCCGGTCACCGGCTCGAGCGGGACGTGGAGACCGGCGGCCTGACCCCCCGCCACGCCCGGCGGGCGAAGCAGATGCGGCAGGTGTCGTCGGAGACGTCGATCGAGATTAAGGACAACGGCAAGGTCGACGGCGACGGGGACGGGGACGGCACGCCGCCGCGGAGCCCGCCGCCGGCGTATACGCCGCAGATCGCGATCAACGGTGACAATCAGTCGGCGGTCCAGTCGGCCCTCTACCTGGAGCAGATCACCGAGGAGGAGATCATCAGCGACCGCGTCGAGACCTCGACCACCAATAGCCTCAGCCCGGGCTCGCCCAGCGAGACCCGGGAGCTGCTGCAGAACGCCCGCTACTCCAAGCAGAACGGCAACCCGCAGCAGGTTCACCGGCCGCTCTACGTCTCCAAGATGTAGACGGTAGGATCGGGGAAGACGGAGACGGAGAGGAGTGGCGAACGCGGCCGCTTTTTTCCAATCTAACATTTTTATCGGTGTCTTCCGCAGTATTCTTGTGGGTGGAATTCCGCAGTCAGCGTTTAGACTCCTGCGTCCTACGGACAAATCGTACAACGGGCCCTGAAGTTGCGAGGAGAGAACGACGCCGCAAGATGATCAAAACCAGTAGACTCGGAAAGGATCCCGGAATCACCGTCGCGGATCAAGCGGCGATCTAACGCGGACGGTATTTGCGAGCGAAACGCGCGCGTCATCATGCCCGGGCGGAAAGCTTCCGAGGGGAAAAGCTCGATGGGAGTTTGGAAAATACGAAACATTCGATAATCATACACACATAATCATAAACGTACACAAACATATGACATGCTCGACGGACGAGGTAGGAAATCGAAAAATTGAATTCAAGGACCAAGAACACTATCCGTGGAGATTATATAGAAAGAGGCACAACTTTGCGAAATGACTTTGCTGTTAAAACGCATTCTATACATATATATATATTATATATTATATATTGGGAAGTACTCGATAAATAATCCGTTGAAAATAATCGTTTCTACTAAAAAAGAAAATCTATTAGGCGTATAAGCGACGGCGTGTATTACGGTAATTCTCTATGCATCTTTCATGAGTTTGACATAAATTTCGATCCTCTCATCCCCTAATTGTTTCAAAACATCATTTCGAGAAACGGATACACGTGTCAACCTAATTACATTCACTCTCCATAAAAAAAATATTATCGATCGCTCTTTATTTCCTTTAATCATTAATTTACTCGTCGTTGACATTCCAACGCGTTGATCTCATTAAAAGAATTGCGAAAGTTATTACTTATATATCGTTACATTTAATGTCGCGCATACGGCTGTACGTATCGGAGATGAAAGTGTTATCTAGAAGAAGAACATAGCGTACGACAACTTTCCGAAAATTTAATTTCCGTCTATTCTAGCGCTAATGCTCTCTCAAAACTTTGAAAATTACGATCGATGTGCATGCACGATGTGCGAATTCCAGCGTGTACGCCGGGAAGAATTGCAACTATTCGTCCAGCGACTGTTGGCAGTGCAGCAGTATTGTTAAGCTCTAGTCGATAATTTGTAATATGCTATATTCCTTTTTATAATATATTAAGCATTTATTTACACACGTAAATACACACGTACTAGCTTTAGTCGGTGAGATGGTCCCTCGGGGGGGAGGGGGAGAGACAAACGAGGTCGCGCGCAATTCTCCCTTATGGGATGTGTCCGCGTGTGCACATGTATGTGTGTGAGTGTGTGTGTGTGTGTGTGTGTGTGTGTATGTGTGATTTCACTTGGATCGACGAATTACGTAATTACCGCGCCGCGTGATGGAGAACGACGCGCGATCGCCGAGTTCGCTCCCGCTCCCGAGGACGTCTCTCCCTTCAAAATGAAAATATCGCTATATGCTCGGGCGCTACTATTCTGTGATCCTAAGAAGAGAAGTTAATCGTCTTATACATCTTACATGTCGGATGGATTTATTGGAAAATTGTTCTTTCGGGCGGTACCGTGCGCGCGTGTGTTCCGTATACATGATACATCACTGTACACCCACGCGTGCATGCCGCGTAATTATACGTGCTGTTTTCCTCGCAGGGCGCTCCGCGTATTCTTTAACGGAGCGTCCTCACTATATTTAATTGTACGTAATTACAATTTTTTACGCCTTTTGCATATTGAAGAATGCAAGAGAGAGAGAGAGAGAGAGAGAGAGAGAGAGTGCGTGTGTGTGGAAGACTATGGCGAAAGGGATATATAGAGAGAAAAATAGAGATAGATAGAACGTGAGAGAGTACAGGCGCGAATAGAAAGGGCGAAATTCATTACGATTAAATCGAGGCCGGTTGGCGCGCTTAAATAACGTTAGCAGCAAATTGGGGAAAATTGGGGGATGGACCTGTGCTATCGACGAGCTTCGAAAAAGAGCTCGAAATTCCACTGAAAGAGAACTTCATCCAGCCCAGATGAAAAATCCCACCCTTGGATCAACCGGTGTTCCAGGTGTTCACCCTTAAACCGGCTCCGAGTTAAACGTCGTGCAAAAGTGCCTTTGGTAATGTGCACTCCGATATACCCCTGGTAATGATCTCGCCTCGAATGCGAGCACTCCCCCGCCCCCTTTCCGTGTTTCCCTTCACAAC
>VBVR01004565.1:0-14071 GCA_011638315.1 Tetramorium parvispinum | reverse complement strand
ATTTTTGTGTCGCATATAAAAAAAATAAAATATAAGAATTATAAAAGAAAATGTTATACATTTATCCACCAATAATGTTATAATTATCGGACTTTTATAAAGTTTTATAAAACATTTAACATCAACAGGCATGGAGTAATTTTTTTTTATCTTTTATGAAGATAACGCGAAAGTTTATATTTCAAAAAGAAAATACGCGCATGATAAATCTCGAAGTTAAGTTCAGCTTCGTTTTTCCAACGAATAAATTAAACTATGTGTAAAATACCCGATGAAATTTTTCTTGCGGTAATAAGAATAACAGCGCGAAAGATACTCGAGCAAGGAAGAAGGCCGTTATGATAAATGCATCTGGCGCAGGTGTCCCGATAGGAACAAACGACTTACGTAATAATTGTACTGCCGTATGCTCCGTCGAACGTGCAAAGAATCGCGTCTTCGCGTAATCGTGAAGTTTTGACAAGAAAGCGTGAAAGGTTTGCACAAATATTTCTTCTCTCAGTTTCTTTAAGAACGGAGAAGAGACGAGTATGCTTTAACGAGCTTCAAAAAATATGTACTTTCGTGCAATCTCAGTACAAACATTTTTATAACATTATTAACGCGAATCAATAATAATTGATTTATTACAATTTAAACTTTTTTTTTATTTGGATCTCGATTGAATTAATCCATCATCGTCTAATTGCCGTTATTCTATATGTCATCATTATACAAATTTATTTTCAACTTTTTACGTTGTTGACTCTTTGATGAAATATTCTTCGCGTTCCAGTTACGACGAGTTTGTCGCATTTCTCGCAGAACAGAAATAGATGATCCCTCTGTTTCCGCAACAATTAATTCAAGCACGATGCTTTCCGTAATAAATGTTTACGAATCGTCTGTTTGTCAACTCTTAACTATTGATTGTAAACATTTATTTTAACGAATCAATCAAATTTAATATTGAAATTTAGTTTGCTGTGTGAAGCAAGGTGTTGCGAGCATGCTGCAACACACGACAGACAGATTTATGAGGAGGCTCGCTTTATCTTCCTATTAATGTGCGGATCTGCCATTCTAGCAAGCATTTGCAGGAGTAGCGATTGTGACTATCAAGTAAATTCGAACGCGGACGGTCAGAAGAAAACCGGAGGAAAAAAGTCTTATCTCGTGCATCCCTGAGATTGCATTCTGCACGCGCGCCAGCGGGGAAACTTTCATGGATTATTGTTGCTTTTACTGTTGCAAGAAAACTTTTATACGTATGTGCAGATCGTGAAGAGAATCCCGCGGTAATGTTTATTGCAGCTGCGCAAATGAAGCTCGTAACAGGCGCTATGCACACACACACATACACACACACACGCACATATACATACACGCACACACACACAGCAGAGGAAAGGGGGAGGTGAAGAGTAACAACACAGCGATAACGATAGAGCGGACACACCGACGACAAAACGATAAAAGAAAATGACAATGGCAATGTGAAACGGTGATAGAATCATACAAGGATAGTAAATGACAACAGTAACGCGTGTGATAACAGTAACGATAGTCGACATAAACGACAGCAATAAGGATTTGATAATCGTGTGACTTTCGCGTGCCTCCGAGAGACTCGGGTTTTAAAGATAATAACAAGAGCTTCACGTTCTAAGCGGTGAAGAAATAAGGAAGCCTGGAGGAGAATCGATTTATTACGTAACTTGCGGCTCAGATATCCCAGCGGCTGCCATCGAGGCTTATGTACCATCCGTTTCGCCCGTTCGAAGTAGTTCGAGTATCGGGAAGGCGGTCGGAAGAGTTCAGGTATAAACAGGTTGCGAGTAAGTAGTAAACGTACGGTATCGATCCCCACACGAGCCTCTTGATAATAGTGAAGAAAGGTGCCAGTGAGTAGACAGTAGTGGAATGGTAGTAGAGCTCTACAAAAAGGCGAAAAGTTTGACATACGAGCTTGCTTGAGATCGCTTGGAAAAAAAAATAGGTTCGCTTAAAAAAGAGAATCTTGTGAGACAGTAAAAGAAAAATGCGACATAATCGGAAGAAAAAAAAGAGAAAAAAAATCATGAGATTAACGAGAGACTTAATATCGTTCAACTTGTACTTGATCTTTTACTTGCCTCGTTAACGTTCTCACGATATTTCTCATTGTCTTTTCTTTTCCCCTCTTTTCACTCTTTCGTCTCTTTTCTTTTTTTTTTTCTTTTTTACGTTCTCTCACTCTCCCGGGCTACTTTGCCGCCGGTTCGAATCATTCTTTCTCTCGCGCCTGTCCTTTCACTCCGTTTCCTTTCGTTTCCAATCTCTCTCGTTCACTCTCTATCTTTCTCTTTGCCTTCTATTTTTAGTCTTTCTGTGCTTCAATTTCTCACTCTCTCACTCTTCCATTCATATTTCGCATTCACATGTTTGCTATTCGCTTGTCTCGAATATCGACTATCTATTTTTAAAAAACTACTTTATCTATGTATGTCTTTCACTCTCTTTCTCTCTCTCTCTCTCTCTCTCGCTCTCTCTCATATACTCGCCCGACTGCAAAGAGACAAATGGCAAATGTAACATACTGCAAAGAAATCATAATTCCTCAAAACGAACTTACAACTTGCTAAACAAAGATCACTAGTACGATCGTGTGTGTTCGTGAGTTCGAAAGAATTTTGAAAGTATGTGAGAGAAGTCAGTCGAATGCAATAAAGTTGTTTTGTTCAGCTACTCTACCAGGCAACTTTCATTCACTATTACAATCGTTTTGTTCTGTACTTACTTAGTTTGTGCGATGGTCGGCAAATATAAACCCCATCCGCGGTAAACACCGAGTGCTATTACCGAAAAAAATCTCTTTCGCACCCATCTCTTATCTCTCATTCTTTCTCTCTTTCTCTCTTATTCTTTTTTTCGTTTGTATGCCGCATCTTTAGCGTTTCTCCATTTCTTTTCTGGCACCGACTTACGCAGTGCCGAAAAATATTCATACACTTCTCACGTTCTCGTCGAACGTCCGACCTTCCATTCCTTTTTCCCCTGTTTTCTCTTTCTCCCGACTGACCACCGCAAAGAAGTACAAGGCTCATCGAAAGTTTATTGGATTTCATGACGGAATTATATTGTATAGGAGCAGAGTATAGGATTATCAGTTATACTGGTCAAAATTCGACCGATTCGCCTGAGACAACTGTCTACATGACATATAAAAAAATATTAAAGTTGCGTGATCTTCCGATCTTGTTTTCAATCGGTTTCTTACGTTGAAATACAAAAGGCGACTGCATCAAGGATGCATACATAATTGACATAATGTTAAAAATCCTAGAATCTAAGAGAAACATAATCGGCACACTTCTTTCGCAAATGTACAAATTGCAATGCTGCATAAAAGATACTTTCAATAATTTCTATCAAGCGTCGACTGTTTCTCTTTCTATCCCAGATACATGAAATACGAAATACATATATGTATATTATTGCAATTGTTATCACTTTAACACACTTGAACACAATTCAGATCCTGCTCCGCAATTCGGTGAACGAATCACGCGCACAAAGGGATTTCCAGAATTGGTAATCTCCCCCTCGCTTTATTTTCTCCGTGCGAGAGGCGAGTGCTTAAACCTCGCGATGAAGCTCACTTAATCCCACGACGTGGGCCGCATCCCGAGGGAAACACACGCGTGATTCCCTCGGTCGGGAGTCAAACGAAACCAAGCAAGAAAAGGTCTGCCCGTCAAATACGCCGGTCGGCTGGTATATCTTGTCCGAAGGTATCGCATAAATCATTTCAAAACGCCTGGCCGCGCCCCGGAATAACGCCGAGGGCCGCCTCGTAAAATATCAGGCTTCGCTGTTCTTATTGACCGTCTTTATGGATGTTCCGGTTGCAACGGTACGAACGCGGCACGGAAGAACTACATAGGTATATTACACAATGTTAAATATAAATATACTATTAGAAATGAAGAATGTACCGCGCGGATAAACGAGCTGAAATGAAAAACAAACGATTAAATCATGATATAACAAGCACAGGTGACGAACGCATAAAGAATAGGAATGGATGGAGAACGGAGTGCTGTGGATAATGATAAACGAAATAAAATAACACATATGGGTACTCTATTGGTGTGCATGCATACCGTAAAATATTTTATTAACGCTTAAATTATATATATAGTTTTTAATTAACCACCGATCAAGGTATGTTAATTTTTAATCATTACGTTTAACCCATCTCGCTTCTTTCGCAAGTAGACACGCTGCCACGTCAAATTGCACCTATGAATAAAATACTTGCGAAAATTCTTGAAACGGGATATAAGCTGCCAACAGTGTGATAAATAGTCTTTTATGCGATTGCCGAGACAATACGCCTTTTTTGTGGTATGCCGTAATTACAGGATAAAAACTTAATGGTAATGGCGAGAAATACAATACAAAATGATTAATCTGAAACAGACAAATCAACACAGTTCGGGATGCAAAGCACATTGAACGCGTCCTGGTGCATTGCCGTGAATATTGATGTACATTGCTTTGAAAAATTCGACAAAATATAAAATTGTCCCCACAGCGAATATTATTAACATATAAATCATAAATGTATTTCGCATAAATTCGCAATTCGATAAAAATGGATATAAAAAATCGTACAAATAATCTAAAAAAAAATCAGTCATTGTGTACATAAATATTATTTGCATATCTAAAAAGAAAAAGGTAACGTAAGAGTATCTGCTATAAAATATACTTGATCTATAAATATGAGATGACAGACTTAACATAAAAGGACTATGCCATGCAGGTTTATAAAAATAAACATTTTGCAAATTGCCATAGCTCTAAAAATACCAACATGATCCAATATTTCATTATTCATTATATAAATGTGCTAAATTTATGCTTTGGTGTCTTGTAAAACAGTTGCACGAAAATGGCAAGTATTGAAATGGTTCTTAATATTATGCCGATGCCAATTATTTTCTCCAAAGTTCACTCTGCCAATTTCACCAAACGATGAACTTGTGCGTGCGCGTGATTAAAAAAAAAAAGGGAAAACAACATACAGAGAGGCTGACAGACACTTTTATACATTTTTATGATTTCTAACACACAAAATGAGACACAATGTTTCATGCTCGTATTATTCGACGACACTCACAAATGTATGGATGTCGTATTTAGTATATACGTATGAAATGCAGGGACGGTTACTTCACTTTTATGGACGGAATCTCGTTAGAAAATATGCATAGATTCGTGCGCACGTTACGTTCTGCTTAATCAACAAGAGAATGTTGAATCCGCTCGTGATTTGCAAGCGCAGTGATTGAATACGGTTAGCTGAACCGAGAATAATTCGATTGCGCGTTACTTCGTCTGTGCACCGCCGACCGTCTCGAAGACACGCGAACCGCGGTGAAATTTAGCAGAGGCAAGAGCCTTGAGTCTACTGGTCCGAGCAAAGCGACCTAATTAAAAACTTTCGGATTTGACGAGGTTGTGCTGATGCTTCAAGCCCTCGATCAAATCCATGTGCGGCGGCTCGGTCACGTTAATCTTACGCTCGCGGAAATATTTCCGTCTCTGTTTGTGGCTATCCACGATTGAAGAAGCGGTTGCCGCCTCGGTGTCTCTATCTCTCGTAGCCTCGGTCCGGTCGTCCTGATCGCTCACCTGGACAATACTGTCTGGTATTGGCAACGGCTTGGCCACGCCGATGCGAACGGTCCCCTTCGGGGCGCCTTTGAGGGCCTGCACGGCCTGGTCCAGGGTTGCGTTCTCTAAGCCGATGTCATTCACAAACAGAAGCCGATCGCCCGGTATTAACTGCCCGTCGACCTGTGCCACCCCGCCGGGCACGAGCGATCGTATTACTATCACAGTTTCGTTGGGGTTCATTGGATCCTAAAAGCGAAGACGAGCGGGAAAAGAAAAACAAGTCGAACAGGTTACTGCAGATTCTCATCGAGATCCACGCGAAGGACCACGCGCACTACGGAAAAAGACGTTCGCACCTGATAATCCAAAATGGAGAACCCAAGGCCCCTCTCTCCTTTAACCAATTCGATAATTTGCGGTTCGGAACTCCACATCGCCAGACCGGTTAGCGGTTCCAACGAGCGCGACTTCATTTTATTTAGACTCGCGTCAGTCACCGTGGCCGTGGTCGTCGTCGAAGCCAAGGAACCGTCCGACTTTGCTTTCACAAGGCGATCCATCGTGGGCAACAAGTTTTGCAGAGACCCACCGAGGATGCTCTACGAGATAACATACATTTTCGCGCTAGTTCTTAAAGCGCGACGTCGCGGTCATACTCCCCCGTATACTCACTCTAGTTTGGAAAGCGGCCTGATGTTGAGCAGTGTCGATGGGACATAGTGGATCTTGCGAGGCGATGTTTCTTCCACAAACCATACGAACGTGTATAGGCAACTCTTTCAGCACGCTAACCACTTCCATATGATTGATGCCCAATAAACGGTAGCCGTTTACCTTCAAGAGAAGCACGGTATCGATTTCAGACACGTTGCTCGTAAAAGTGGAGCATTTTATCGAGCACTTTTAAAGACAAGATACTATAGAGTTAAAGCTTAGCTAAAAAGATATGGAAATTCGATAACCTCTAGTAACTCGTCGCCGGAGCGCAGCGTGCCGTTCTGTCCGACGGGGCCCTCCGGCAAAATCGAACGTATATAGTGATGAGGCCTTACTTCCTGGCCGTTCTCCACGTCGACCGTTCCCTCCAAGCTAATCCCGAGACCGCTACCTTCGGCGAACTTCTTCAGCTGTGCAACCTATTCAAATAAAAAAGATAGAAAAGAGACATCTTTTCTCTGCTCTTATCTCACGACGAGATTGCGGTACTTACCACTATCTCGGTATCGGGTCCAACAATCTTTTGCCATTTCGCTTTGATTGCTGCGCGAATTTGAGGCGTAAGCTCGCTTGATGGATCGCTCAAAAGGGCTTCAACATTAGTCGCCTCGTCCTGTTCATCAGATGCCCTTAAACCTTCTTGCAGAATCGCGCTATCCACGGTAGTATGGGATTCACCTTCCGGCTCTATTTCGGTAGTGGTCTCTCCATCCTGTGAAAAAAAATCACAAATATAGATGCAGTAATTTCAGTAACGTACAAATATAAACGTACTAAACTTTTGCATTAATTATTACAATAATTAATAACTTCAATATTTTGTAACACGCAAATATAATTAAAATGTATAATTTAAAATTTTTTTTATAATTAGGAAATTTCCGATACAAGGTTAAATATGAATAAAACTACAGCGAAGCGATATTTAATTAATGCAAAGATATATTTTACCCACTTTATTATTTATCAACTGACCAATTGTTAATTAAACGTACCGCGCTCATAGGGAAACTGGGTAGACTGGTTATCGATGGCGAACTCGGCTGAGGTAATCTCAACTCGCTTGCGGCGATAGCTTGCTGAAGCTGCTCGAACTTTGGTCCACGAAGGTATCGCTCCAAGCAGAGAGTCACCGTTTGCCCTGTGCGCCTTAACACTTCAACGGCTTCGTGATTAGTGTATCCCTGCAGGGAATGGCCGTCAACCTCTACTATTCGGTCGTTAATCTGGATCTTATTGCTCAAGTCAGCCGCGCTACCCTCGCTAATGCTTTTAACGAAAATTCCAGAGAGCTCCTCTGCAAGAGAGAATCAAAAGTTTTTATCCGGATCTTTAAAAGTATCATCCGATCCATTTGCCTGCGTCAACACAGCGGTATTGGCAACTCGCCCGCGTGCTTTGAATACACAATTCTTTACACCTATTTTAGCATGCTTTTAAAACGTACATTTTCTTTGCGATGTCGGACTTTTATTACCTTTCTCGCAAACGTATCCGGCGATAGTGATCCCGAGGCCATAAGCATCCTTGGTAAGATCGACCTCGAAGCGCTCCATCTCTGGCAGTGAATTAATGTCGAGGGGTTCCATGGTGAGCACCGGGAGATCCTGGAGCTGCACCGGAAGTGGCACCGCCGGTATAACTGGCATCGCTCCAATTGGCATTGGGTTGCGTACCACGTCCATGATGAGACCGGGTCTTGTCTGAAGGAAAAGAAACATTTTTTTTCGTGTCGCGGGTTCTTCGATAACGAGGATATGACAGCGAGGGTGGAAAAACGGAAAGGGGGTGGAAAGTCGGCCGCGTCGTGATCGCGAAAAGAGATACGATTCGCCGTTTCCGGCGCGACACTCACGTGCATTTCAATGTCGGATTCTTGCGAGTACATGTAGCCGTTGTCGTAGCTGCTATCGCCCCTCTGGACGTGTCGCATGTTGTAGCTCTCCGGCACGCTATGCACCAGGTGTCTGTCCAGCTCGTCCGGATCCCCGAGGATTTTCGTGGGTACGATCGGGGCGTGACTTCCGAGAGCCTGGAAGTACCCGGGAATGAGAAATTTTATGCGTCCCAACGCTGTCGCCTACGGCCTTACCCTTTCCCATCCCTCGGATTTATAGAGACGAGTCCGCGTTTCCATGCTGCGCGACGAGCGTGTTTTCCAGGATTTTGAATTTCCAACCGTGTGGAAATTTCAATCTATCCGAGTAAATAAAAATGTTAACCGTGCCTGGCTTTCCCGGTGAACCCCTAGAATTTCTCGCGAAGATTACAGCGTGGATTGTGCGTGGAATAACAATTACGCGCGCTCCAAGCTCGCGCGCGGTCGCTCAGCGTTGCATTTATTTTATTTTTTTTGTAACTTTTGTAAAAAGCAAAGCTCATTGAGAAGAATAAATTTTTAAAAAATATTTACTACAGGACTGAAAAAACGTATCATCTCCAACGATTTGTACGGTTAATAGAAAATTAAAGGTTCGCGTTCGAAGTGCCAGTGGTTCGTAATTCTTTATGTTCTCCCTTTTTATTTTTACAGGTGTCGGAAATTATATCACATGGATTTTACTTCGGTTCGGAACACTCGTGACACATCTCGAGGGAATTTCACCGGGTCTCAACAAGTGATATTTACAAGTCGACAAGCAGCGGCGGACAGTTTGTTACAACCCTTTTGGAAAAAAAATATATTCAACGGAAGGATTCCTGTTTCCACGGTGGCAGAGCCAGGTCGCCGGCTGTTTAATATTCGCGCGAGGAACGACAGCCGGAATTATACGCGGAGCTGGAATATAAATATCGATCAAACGCGATAAAAATTGAAAACCTACCGGGGAAAACCGCTCCGGAACGTTACAGAAAAGTCGAGTGGGCTTCGACGTTTTTTCCTCTCTGCCTCTCTCTTTTTTATTTACATTTACTTGACCTCGCCGAGTAATGAACATACTTTATTTCCGTGAGCGTGCCCACGTTCAGCGTTGAATTATTACGGAACCCGGACAACAATGTCCGAAAGTTAATTTATTAAAGCCCGCGAAGTCGTTTTGCTATTTCGCTCAACGCGCCGCGTTATTTACGCCACTCCTCGCTGTAACGCGACGAACAACTCGTTTGTAGCGAAAGATAAACTCGACACGCGGGCGCTCGCCGTCGTCGTTCTCCTCAACTTTAATCCCGCGGCGAAGTAATTTCCATCTTCCGCGATTTCAGGCGTATGAGAAATTCCGTTCTTCTCTATAATGGAACGCCGTCACCTCGTAAAATACCTCATGCATTATTCATAATTCCCGAATTACAATTGGGCCTCGGCCACCGCGGCCCCGTATAATTGCTTCGCGAATCGCGGTTTGCTCTTCTCCGCGACCGATCCCCGCTCGCACCGCGAGAATTTCAACGGAAATCGCGGGGAGGATATTCATGGACGCGGATCCGCTAGTATCGATCGCATTGCAGTCGACAGATCAGTAATGTATCATCCTAATGGCTCGCAGTTTAACGGAATTTCATGCGTGAAGCTTCAGCCCGAAACCCCGCTCGCGATAGTCAATAAGGAAGCCCCGACAATGACGTACGTGGTCTGTACCCCGTACAATCAATCTCCAAACCCGACGGACACATCCTAAACCCTCGCATCGGAATCTAATGGCTCGCATCGCGCACCTAACTCGGCTATTTTAAATATGTAGCTTCGCAGAACGCAGACATGCTTCAAGTTCTAATTTGCGCGAGCTAGACAAATGATACAAGTTTTGAACCGTTTTTGCTTCTTCTTTAAACGAGTTTTTACACGATTCTTACAGAAAAGAAATTGTAGTTTCTTTTAAGAATATATTAGAAATTACCAGCAAATAATGCAATGTTACTGGAGTCAAGGAGAAAATACTATTTATTCAACTTTCCGAGGAAAAATAAAACAAGAAACATTATCTTCTTTAAAAAAAAAATGAAAATTTGTTAAGATATGATAAATAAAAATCAAATTTCTTGCGCTAGCAAGTTTATATTTTTAATTATAATTGTAACTGTACCAGATTTCGATGTGTTCTAATTATTTATATTTCCGAATATTCCAAAAGGGACAGCGAACAAGATAAAACAAGAAACATTATCTTCTTTTAAAAAAATGAAAATTTGTTACTGATTAAAATATGATAAATAAAAATCAAATTACTTGCGCTAGCAAGTTTATATTTTTAATTATAATTGTAACTATATCAGATTTCGATATTTTCTAATTATTTCTATTTTAGAATATTAAAAAAAAGAGATAGTAAACGAGAGAGAGAGAGAGTGAGAGAGCGCTCATTAAAGACAATGTAATTGGCGGATTACTGAAGCGATATCCTGCAACACATGGCCTTTCAAGTGCTCGGAACAAATAAAGGGCAAATCGATATCGCGAGAAATTAATCGCGATCGCGAACGCGGAATTGCGGAAGCGAAGATACCTGATAATCCGGAGAAGTTGGCTCCACAGGTCGCGCGACGACCAGCCGCACGTGGGTACCCGATTGCCGTAAAACCGCGGCAACTTGTTCGCTTCCCATCCCACGGAGATTGACATCGCCGATCTGCAATATGTGGTCCCCGCTCTGGAGTCGATTATCCTGCGGGCACACAATGCGAGGAGAAGCGTTTAATTTCCGCGGCTGTTGTCCGGAGGGCAAACGTTGACGTCCCGGATCATTCTCGCCATCGCGCTTCTCATTTCCTCGTCCGTTTCCCAAGCGGCTCAGGACGATGCACATTTGATGTAAAGTTCTAATCCATCTCCGATAGACACACTCTGTAACGTGCGCGCGTTACAGACCTCCCGCGTGCGAGTTATAATAAAGCGCGAAAGTTCGAGGGAAAAGAAGAATAGAAGTGCGGAAGGCGCACGCGACGCGGTGATGATTAAGTGAGCAACTTATCAGAAGTTAAACCTATGATTAACGACGAGATTTACTTGTTAAGAATCAACGTCTACGATAAAAGTAATATAACGAATTATCAAGAAAGCGATATAATTCATCTTAATAATATCGCACGCGCGGAAACTTGCAATTACGAGCAATTATTATATCGTAAATGTGTCGCTACTTTAATCAAATATTTTTGAAATTTTGTTAGCTACAAAGAATTTTAATTAGGTTTCAACGAAAGAGAATATTAGCTTTTGGATTTGCTTACGCGGTCGGCAACGCCTCCTGGAAGAATAGTTTTGACGACGACGCCGGTGCTACGGCCGCCGATGATGCCGAATCCAAGACCGCTGCCATCGTTGATGAGATTTATCACTTCAACTTGAGCCCATTCCGTATTCAACTGCGAACAAAAAGATCGCAAAAGCGTCTTAAAATCCCTTCGTCCATCGTTACGAAGCTTTAATAAAATATCGAATATCCTCCCTGAACATTCGGGTGACATAATGGAAACCAAAAGATCCCAGAAGATCCCACATTTTCATTAAATTTTTATTGCGGTTAAACAACGAATTCATTGACGGGAGAAAATGCAAATAATAAAAACTTTCTTTTCCCTACTTCATAACTTTAATTTGAGCGTTGGTTTTAATCACTTTGAAAGTATGATAGTTCTTACAGAGTCAATCTGTTCTATTTGAGATTTAGTTAAACTTTGCGGCAGGATTTTATCTCTATTATCTACTTATTTTTAACAGTGCGCGAAATATGAAATAAATTCCGTAATATCATCAATTTGCGAAAACTTCGAGGCAATTTTTCCGCGAATATATTTTTTTCAAGTACCCTCTACACGGTTCCTACGCGTTTTTTATTCCAACGACGTTAACAACCGTAGCTTATACTGCATAAAAAGTGAGTTAATGAGAACAAAGTACAATGGCGGGAAATAAGAGTAATGATAGAACACAGCATCTGTTCCCACGCAGCATACTTTTAACGAAACGAACAAGGTTACTTTGGATTTTCAGTAACGATGAAAAATTCGGTTTGTCACGTCGATATCTTACGTCAGCTTTTTACGGCTGACGTGACTTTAAGGCGATATTTCTTCACCTAATAAAAAATCCAGAAGCTTACCAAAATTTTACGATCTCACGATGTTACGGTTATTTCTTAAAAATTATTGAAACTGTAATTACAGTAGTAAAATTGCTAAACATAATTAGAATAAAAATAGACTGAGAATAACAACTGCATTAAATAGAGCAATTTATACATATACAAATCAATCTCGAAATCATTGCACTACGATGTGTCCTTAATTGGCATCTCGCAATTTGCCTGAAATCAATAGAACAACAAGTGACTTAGTAATCTCTCATGGCCGCAGCATGTAAGGTCATTAAATTTAATTGGTTTTCTAGAGTTTGCTTCGTTATCGTCCACGCGGCCACAATTAACGAGCTATTTAATATTAACGTTCCGATTTCCGATAGCTCTTGTAGGGTGCTTACAATAGCTTGTAATTTCCGGGAATTGTAGCCAAGATTTTCGATCAATTTTTCATCGTTTACCTCCTTCGGGTATTCTGGGTATTGCGATAGTGTAAAAAAAAAATGTTTTTAATTGTGCCAGAATCTCTCTGCTCTCCTTCATAAAGCATTCGAAGCGCAGTAGTATCCTTCCTCCCTCCACTTCCTGTTTATTGTGCGGGATAATCCTTTCATTTCCGGACTCTCTGAAATATGCGAAGAGTCGGAGTGGTAGACGAGGCTGTTGCTTGTTATCGGAAGGAAAGTTTTGAAATTTACCGACTTGAGTGCGTTTCATCGCGTTCCAATTTACGTGCATCAGACAATCGGGCGGATTTAATTAAAGCGTTTTTACCGAAGCGCCCCGTTGTTCTTCGGATTAACGGGAGGGATGCGGAGTTATTGGCTCGTTAAAACGCAAATCCGATGAATTTTTTATGATCCGGTAATTGGCCTGATGCAAACAAAGACTGCCGCGTGGAGCTGCGAAAGAGCGGCGACGCAATCGCGGGATGTTCCCTCGGATCCCCGAGCTTCCGGCGTTTCCGCGGACCGGAACGAGAGCTCGGTCGAGAAACGGAAAGCCAGAGGGACAAGGCTGAGAGTGATTTACATTGCGGGTGTCGTGCAAACGCGTGCCCGCGGCGTGTACGCGCGCGTGTATATGTGCATATGCGGTACGCGTGCACTTACACCGATGAAAGATCAAACATGCGGCCGGACGCGCGCGTTTACCCGATCGCGAAGAGAGTTGGAAATTCGTTCGGGCACGACGCACGACTCGCTTCGGACTCGAGTCACGTCAACGTCGTTAAAGACTGCCTGGCAGGATATTCTCTGAACTTCGTATATCCGATAATCGTTCCTCGCAGACCGAAATTAGTTTCGGGATAAGTAGTAAAGCTCCGTCGGAAGCTCCGTTTCTGACGTAGCGACGTCGGGAGTACTTTTCCTTGTCACAAAGGCAGAAGGAGAAACCGATAATCAATCGCGGTTAATGCCAAATGTATTAGGCTGTCAGTCTTTTCATTCTTTCGAAAGAGTTCGAAAGAGAAAGAGATATTAACGGCAGAATAATATTTCGTACTTAAAAACCAATTTAGATTATATTATACAATTTATCTCTGTTCAACCTGTAATTTTAAAATGTGAAGAGTTATATCTTTTCTTTTGTTCCCAATATTAAGTATATTTTTAGGATGCAATAAAGATATTTAATAAAAATACCATTCATTCCACACGATCTTAAAATGTGGAGAGTCAATTATATATATA